>MCJB01050825.1:0-28571 GCA_002018475.1 Nicotiana obtusifolia | reverse complement strand
TAGCTACTATTATCCAATCTCAGAAGTTTATGTGATGCTTTTCCCTAATTTCTTCCTTCTTAGTCTTATTAAGCATGTTTATGACACGTGCAACTCAAAATCGTTCATGACCCACTCTATTGGTGGTGATTAATTTAGACCCATAGCTTTCTTTCTCATTCTCATGGATTCCTACATGCATGTGATGGATTCCCAAGAATCCCTAAGTAAATGGTTGGAAGAACTTACCTTGCATGTTGATTAGCCTATTTCTCTTCCTCGATTCTTCAATCTTTAAGTTTGCCTTTGATTTGGGTTTGCAAAAGACAAGCTTCAGCTAGGGTTCCTTCTTGCTTCTTCGATTTTTATGCATTCTTCTTTGATTTCTTGTGTTTGGATGAAGAGAAATCAATTAGAGCTCATGGGTTCTTTGAGAGAGGTTCTTTGAGAGTTTTCTGATGTTTGGGTCTTGTAAAAATTAAAAGGGATCGAGTTTAAGTCCCTTTTATAGGTCAAAGAGTCAGAAATTTAATTTCAGCAAAATGTCAAATTCGCGACGTAGGGGGTCATTTTCGCGGTTCGCTTTTGGGTTTCGCGGATCGCTTTTTGGTCGCGAAATGCGACCCTAGTTTCTGTTCCATTTTGCGACGCAGGAGGCCACTTTCGCGGTTCGCTTTTCCGTTTCGCGAACCGCTTTTTTGGTCCATTGTTAAGCCCAGGTTTCTGCCTTTGTTCGCGACGATTTCGCGATTCGCTTTTCATTTCACGAATCGCACATGGGTCGCTTTTCTTGGCCTTAACTCACTGTCCGTGTTCGCGATGGACATGGTGATTTTGCGAACCGCTTTTCAGTTTCGCGGTTCGCTTTCTCGTCGCGTTTTGGCATTTCCTTTAGCCCAGTCCTCTGCTTCAGTTCGCGATGGATTCGCGGTCCGCATGTGGGTTTCGCGGATCGCATTTTCCACAATGCATCGCTTTCTCTTTTCTCTTTTTTTTTTTTTAACGCCTTTCGTTCATTTTGTTTTCCCGCCCTTTTTTTCAACATATTTTTCAACATATTCCAACCATTCTTCTTATTCTTAGGCCCATACACACTTGCCACATCACGGCATAATCAAGTAGGTCAATTTACGGGTTATCACACTTTTGGCCATATATCTCTCGGGATGCACCTATTCTGCTGGAAGATAATCTTTTGAGCTTCACTATATTCTTCTTCCATGGATATAATGGACACGGGAATTCTAACCAGTATGATACTTCTACTCGCGCCTGGACATTTCCGTTAATAAGTTTCACTGACCTATGGAACATTAATACCTTTGCTTTGTAGGAATCATTGAAGCATTTTATCTAATATATTAAAGGCATGAACCATAATAGAAATATTTTATGATGAGCATGTTTAATGTTGTCAAAATCCTTGATGATGTAGCACTTGAATTCCATGAAAATATAATACTAGTGGCATAAGTACCAAAAAAACCATAATAGTTCTTTGGAAAATCCATAGCGTGTGCTATGAATATGTGGCATAATGGATATCCTGGATTGACCCCATAAGGCTTGAGAATGGATCCTCCATGTTGCCGGAAAAATTGGGGATCATAATAAGTCCTTCTTTCCATTATAATTGATGGATCAAAAGGAATCATGAGATTGGAAAACTCTGGTGGATGATCTGTTGGCTTTAATGAACTCGTTCTTAGATTATTTGAAAACATGAAGATGTGGCTGATTATCTTTTACCTTGACTTCATCTTTGCTAGGGAAAATCTCTTTGAATATTCTTCAAGTCGAGAAAGAAAATATGCGAGAATATTATCCTCTCCTTTCAGGTGCTTGTCTTGAAACTTGTATGGAGAGAACCATTGGGCCTATCTGAGAATCTGAGTATTGGGAATAATTTTTGCATTTATCTGGATCATCTTTGGGAAGCCCTTTATGTCCATTTCTATCAGAAATTATGTATGAATCAGGAAAAAATTGAACTTCTTGATTCCATTCTTTACTTCAAGAATTTCCTTGAAAGTGGAGTGATAATGTTGCTCGGCATCTTTGAACTTTCCGCTAGCATATCCGCATATCTTCCTCTGGCATCTTTTTCTTAAAATAGAACAGCACTCCAGTATTCATTGCTAGCATCAGTTTGTAGTATCTTCTTATCTGAAGGGATGTAGAGAGACTTGACATCTTTAGATATCTCCTTTATTTCCCTGACTGCTTCATTTTGTTCCTTTTCCCGTGACGGACTATTTTTCTAGAGCATCTTCGTGAGCAGAGAAATGTATGTAGAGATATTTGGGATGAAATCTCTTGCATAATTTACTACACACAAGAACTATTGGATCTGCTTTGTTGTGAGTTCGGTATCAGGACATTTGAGTAGTTCCTGACATATACGTGGTCCTAGATTATATGCACCTTGGACAAAATGCATTTCAAGAAAATCAATCTCCTTTTGAGCAAGAACCATCTTTTTTCCTGAAAGCATAACCCGTTACTGTGTTTCCAGTGCCGAAAATTAATGAAGCAAGTCGACATGTTCCTCTAATGTATCGCTAAATAACAGGATGTTAACAATGTATACTTAAGAGGTATGGAGGATGGGTTGGAATATTTTTATTATGGCTTTTTGGAACAAGGAGGGTGCAGTTTTTATTTCAAATGGCATGACTTTCCATTGGAAGTGACGACCGGGGATGCAACCTGTTTTGGCTCTTTCTTGGGGTAGGATTTCCAATTGCCAAAATCCATATTTAAAATCAAACTTGAAAAAAAAATTTGGTCTTGGCTAAGTGGGAGAAAAGAGTGAGTTTATTGGGGATAGGGAATTTATCATCTTGGAGGAAGTGGTTAAGTGGCTGGTAGTTAATAACTAACCTGAGTTCTCCTCTTGTTTGCTCAGCTCTTTTGTTGACATAAAATGCTTCGCATGCCCATTATGAATCTGATAGCTCTATTAGATCAAATTCCAAGAGTTCTTCGCATTCTTTCTTTGCAAGCTGAAGATGATCTGGATTCATGCCTGAATGACTGGCTTTTGTTGGATTGATGTTTTCATTCTTCTTGAAAGGGAGCTTGATAAAAAACTCTTTGTTCTTTTATTATGGGATTTTCCCTTTCTTCATAAAATCCTTGTGAGATTCAGCAAATGAATGCTCAATGAGATTTATTCAATCTCCTTGATTTGTTCGTTGCTAGTGATTTGGAATAGCCTTGGAATTTCAGAATAAGGTTTTGAACTGCTTCTTAAAGGTTATCCCGTTAGCCTTGATTTGGATTTGATCTTTTAGTTGTCTGAAAATGTCGAGTCTAACAACAAGATCTCTTCCTGGTACATCAGAGCCGATAAGCTTGGTTCTGTGCTTTAATCCTGGAAAGAACTTAATTGTGACCGGGTGCTTTGTGATAATGGTGGTAGTCAGGATTCCATTTGATGTAGTATTGAAATCCTTAAAGTCAGGCGCCCATTGATCTTAAACAGCAGGGTTCATGAGCGAACAAGCAGCTCCAGTGTTAATGAAAGCGATGACTCGAGTGGGTTTATCCTATCTGGATAAATAAACCTTGAGTTCCAACTTGAGGGATGACTACAAGAGCGTTGATCTCCTCTCGAGCCTAGGCCACCGGTAATGAAATTCGGTAGTGGTCATCACCATGATCTTCATATATATCAAGAGAGAATAAGGTTTCTTCAGCGGGTTCATCGTCCAGAGAGAATATGGACTTGAGGTCCTCTAATTTTTCGAGATGTATGCCGGTGTAATATTCAATCTCTTCGAGGAGTTTGACAAATTTCCTTGATTGTGGACAATTTCTTGCAAAATGTCCAATCTTGTGGCAAATAAAGCATATGTTCTTTCAATGAAAATTCCCCGGCCTCCCTCGTCTGAAATATTTTGTGCCCCTCCTAGACCTTCATTTCCCATATGGAATTCTTGGCCATGTGAACCTCCTGAATCCTCTCCGTCTCCTGGATGTGTAGCAAGAACATCCTGATTCGATGATCAAATCAGATTTGCGGCATGCTTTGTCAAGCACAGGATTTTGTTGGATGATTTGTTTTGGGGCAGAGCGCTTCGTACAACTACCATCCAATGCGGCGAAAACAGCTTGCCTGATGTAACCAACTTGTGGGATTTTTATGTATTAAAACGTTTCTTCAATGATGTTCATGGTTCGGCTTGCCAACAACTTTTGAATGGAAGAGACAAAGGCTTGCTTCAGGTTGATGTCTCCACCGTTTCCCGAAATATATCTTTGCCATTTTTTGAAAATGCTTGTTAATGTCATTTCAGTCAAATGACACACACTTCATCTTGAAGAGTTGTCTTCACATCTTTTCTTTTCTTTGGCCAGTATCTCCACAGAAAACTTCATGTAGGATTCTGATGTTGAAGGAAAAGTTCTGGGAAGTAAGAAAAGTATTTTTGTCTTGAATCCCAAGTGAGTTCCACCAATCTCTAGGGATTTCTGAGAACCGTGAAGTGAGTTCTGCAATGATGACATACTTTTCTCGTTCGACCATATTCTTGGTCACCATACAAGTATAGAAGTCTTGGATCCTTTGAGGCCATTATAAAACCTTGAGGTCATCTAAGGTGAAAGTGTGGAAGCTAGTTCAAACTGGGTTTGACGCCATGAGCTCATATCTTCTTTCTGGGATTGGTTCATCTGTCGTGCCTTCTTGATCCTCATCTATTTCAGATATTTCTGGGTCTTTTGGCTTGTTTACTAATATTAGGGGATCATCTTCTTTGGAAGAGTTTGTTGTCGATTCATTGCTTGATTGAGAGCTATTTTCCATTGTATCATCGTCTGATGAATTAAGAGATTCCGACCATGTGATATCTTCTTCTGACATGTTTCTTGGTTAGGAGACATATAGGTTTGGAGCCTTCTGATAAAAAATCAGCAGATTTTCGGGTTTGGACCCTCTTGAACTTTTCCCCTAATCTCGCCTTTTCTTGGTTTGTTTCTGGAATGCACGAGCATCTTTCCTATCCCAAACCATTTTTGCAATATCAAAATCATGTTCTTCTGTTACGAGTTTGGTGAAAGAAACAGGATTTTATGAGGTAGTAGGAAAAATAGATAAGGTGTCGTCTAATTTAGGTGGGGAATATGCTTGTGGCAACATAGGGAAGAAGGTAGGTATTGATGGGAAAACTAGGGTCTTTTCTGTCTCAAAGTGGTCATTTCTCAAAAGTTGAATTGTTCCCTGCTTGAAAATGTCTCCTTTTGTTGTTTTTGTTGGAAGAACTGAAAAAGTGAAGTTCCTGGCGGACAAATCTCATATTGTTGATTTGCCAATCTTGGTTCCATGGCTTTGATTAGTCCATGGTGAGACGATGTCTGATCCACCTTTTTCTCAATTGTTTCTACTTTGCTCATCATTATTTTTTCTGTCTATGGGCCACGTTCTTTATGGTGTTGCCAATGTTTTTTAGTACTTTGTTTAAGCTGATAGAATTTTCTTATTGGCAGTTCGTTGTTGCTTTGATTTCACTAGTTGGGGATTTTTCTCCAGTAGGTAGCACTAAATTTTTCTTGGGGATTTTTGGAGCATGTCTTATACCCTCTTTTTGAAAAGGTTGAAGTGAAGGAAAATCTTGGGTATGACTGGAGCTTGAAGGACTCAGCATGAATATATGTGGTAATGTGGGGTTTGGAGGCTTTTTGAGTTGGTGAAGTCTTAGGTTTAGGTGCCTCTTTGGATTATGGGGTATGAGCTGAGCGCGGTTCGGGTTTGGGTGAGGTTTCACCATCTTTCCAACTTGGAGTGAATTTTTCTAGTAATTTTGGCCATTACTGGGGTTTGTAACTGACTAGAAATTCATATTTACCTAGACGGCTTAATGAACCAATTGAAGCATCTTTATTTTCATATTTGGCTCAAAATTGCTTTTAAGTGGTTTTCCCCTATTCCTTGGATTTTTATTTGGTCTCGTTGAGGCAAAATCTTTCACAATGATGCAGGTGGTGTTAATCATATTCTCCGATTGGATCTTCCAAACAGTCTTGGCAGTCGCAACCAAGATCCCAAGGGCAGTGTACCGTAAATGGGCATTTGGACCACCAAACTCTTCTGCCCTCTTTATGGAAATGTTTACCACAGTCATGTTCTTCCATGAAAGTTTGTATATTCCAAAAGGGTTCACTTTTAGTGCCAGGGTCTATGTCTTGAGGTTGGATCATTTGGCAAGAAAAAATGATTTTATTGAGTTTTTTGAGATGGGAATGGTCAAAGCTTATGGAAACTCTTTTGTCATTTCTTTTGGTTAAAGTTGGCTCACCAGATTGCATATATTCCTCTAGTTCCCTTAACTTTTCATAATTTTGTGATCCAGGAATCAGGAAGGATTTTGACGAGCTCATCTCTGGGAATTTATCTGGGTATTTGAGTGCACAGGGTGTTTCCTTCGGTAGCATTAATATTCAAGAGTAAAGCATTTACTCCTCCGGGAAGGCAGAGATCCATGGCATTATTTTGGACCCGCCACGCCATTTAGTGATGAAGAGTGGTTTGGATAGCATCTTTGGCTTGTGGGGCTCCCTGGATTTGAACTTGGATTTTTAATGTGTCTGTTACGTATGGGTCATGAAGGGACATGTTGAAATTTGGAAAGATGGTTATGAAGACAGTCCCAGCATTCAAGGTAACTTATACAGTACCTAAATTGGCATGTTGGCACTCATAGTATCTTGTATCTAGAAAATAAAGTCGAGCAACAATAGGTTGACCTTCTCTTCCGTTTTATGTTAAAGCAATTCGGCTAGCATAAAAAATGGATATGGGTAAAACCTTGATTTCTCCGTTGTCTGGGAAAATCATCTAGGATTTGAAGGGTGATAAATTTTTCCTCTCGAGTGGCAAGAATAGGATGCTGGTCAAGTTTTGAGGCAGCAACATATTCTTTGACTCCTTTTAGTCTGTGTTGAATTAAGGAACGAATTTGGGACCATGGTGCAAATGATGTTTTGGCAAAGGCTGAGTAAGGGTTTGTAAGGTTAGTTCAGTGGAGGTTACTTTCTGTTCGTCGGATAGGATATCTACTTCATAGAGGTAATCATATCTTTTGAATGAGATTTTATATAGAGTAGGGAACATATTCATCTTTGCAAGGGAAGAGGATGATGGAAATAACTCATACATAATTAGTAAATTGTTCCCGCTTCCGAAAAGAAGGTCTGGCCGTGACACCACAATGTAAAGACAGAGCAAGAGACTCCAAGAAAGTAAACGATATATTAGATACGAAAGTTTCCCTACAAAGGCGCTGACTTCGACGGCTTGCCAAGCTACACTAACAGTAAATTTGTTTATAGTCGCAAATGTTTTCCTACAAAGGGGCTGGCTTCAACTTTAGCTATTATTACTCGGAACACTTTCGTAAACAATAAGTTAAATTTCTTAGAGTATTCCTACTCTATTTTCATACATGGACCTGCCTTTCCATCCATTCGAAAGAAAGAAGAAGAGGAAATTTAGAAGGAACTCATATGTAATATATCACAAAGGTTTACAAAGGTTACCAGAGTATCCAACAACTGCTACATGACCTTCTTTATATAGGACTAGGAGGTTATTACAAGACAAACATAGATTACAAAATAAACCTATCTTACATGGCAAACCTATATACAAGTGGGTCTCTTTTTACCTGTGAAGGACCTTATTCAAAACAACTTCAAAAGCTCCTGAAAACATGTTAAAGAGGTGAAACATATAACATGTGAAAGTATGTGGGAGCATGTGAAAACCTGTGAAAGTAGGATGTTGCATGTGACGAAGTATGTGGAGGCATGTGAAAGTGGGGCCCGGATAGTATTGAAAGATGTGGAAATTTTTCTTGGCATGGGTAGATTAATTTTTAGGTTTTTTGGTAGGTAGGTAATGAAAGATTATGGTGGGATTAGCAGGAATTTAGATAATTGTCTTCCATTGATTCTCAGAGTTTGTCTTGTAGACATCTTTTCAAAGATCTTCTGTAGTAACGCATGAAACTTGGCGGTCTTTCTTCGCTGTGTTCCTTCTCTTTTTGATTGATATATGTAATTCGCAACCTTCATCTGGAGATGTCTTGAATTGATCTATTCTCGGATAACTTCGTATAGGGTTTGATATTTGTTTGCTGCTTCTCAGACTCTTTCCTAGTGAGGGTGAGTGCTGGTGTAATTCCAGCTTGCCCAATCTTTTGGCCATATCTGTCGTCATGCACCTATTTTGCTAGAAGATAATCCTTTGTGGTTCACTATATTCGTCTTCCATGGATAAAATGGACATAGGGAATTTCCAGCAGAAGGTACTTCTGCTTGCGCCTGGACTTTTCCATTAATAATCTTCACTGGCCTATGGAACATGAATACCTTTGCTTTGTAGGAATCATTGAAGCATTTTATCCAATATCTTCGAGGCTTAACCATAATAGAAATATTTTAAGAGCATGTTCAATGTTGTCAGAATCCTTGAAGATGTTGCACTTGAATTCCATGAAAATATAATATTGATGGCATAGGTACCAGAAAAACCGTAATAGTTCTTATGGAAATCCTTGGCTTGTGCTATAAAAGGCAGAATGGATATTCTGGATTGACCCCATAAGGCTTGAGAATGGATCCTCCCTGTTGTCGGAAAACCTGGAGCTCATAATAAGTCCTTCTTTCCATAGTAATTGATGGATCAAAAGGATCGATGAGATTGAACAACTCTGGTGGATAATCTGTTGGCTTCAATAACTCGTTCCTGGTATATTTGAACACATGAAGATGTGGCTGATTAGCTTTTATCTTGACTTCATCTTTACTGGGGAAAATCTCTTTGAGAATTCTTCCGGTCGAGATAGAAAATCTGTGAGAATACTATCCTTTCCGTTCAGGTGCTTGACTTGAAACTCATATGGAGAGAACCATTGGGCCCATATGAGAATCTGAGAATTGGGAATAATTTTTAAACTCATATGGAGAGAACCAAGGCCTTCATGTCCATTTCTATAAGAAATTTTGTATGAATCAGGAAAAAATTGAACTTCTTTATTCTATACATCACGGTAAGAATTTCCTTGAAAGTGTAGTGATAATATTGCTCGTCATCTTTGAACTTTTCACTAGCATATCGACATATCTTTCTCTAGTCATCTTTTTCTTCAAATAGAACAGCACTCCAGTATTCATTGCTGGCATCATTTTTTTGTATCTTCTTGCCATCTGAAGGGATGGAGAGAGACTTGACATATTTAGATATCTCCTTTATTTCCCTAACTGCTTCATCTTGTTCCTTTCCCCATGACGGAGCATTTTTCTTGAGCATCTTCGGGAGCGGAGAAATGCCTGTAGAGATATTCTGGATGAAATCTCTTACATAATTTACTACACAAAAGAACTATTGAATCTGCTTTGTTGTGAGTCCGATATCAGCAAATTTGAGTAGTTCCTGACATATATGTGGTCCTGGACTGTTTGCACCTTGGACAAAATACATTCCGAGAAAATCAATCTTCTTTTGAGCGAGAGCCATCTTTTTTGTTGAAAGCATGATCCTGTAATGTGTTACCAATGCCGTAAATTGATGAAGCAAGTCGACATATTCCTCTAATGTATCGCTAAATAACAGGATGTCATCAATGTAAACTAAATAGGTATGGAGGATGGGCTGGAATATTTTTATCATGGCTTTTCGGAACAAGGAGGGTGCAGTTAATAATCCGAAGGGCATGATTTTCAATTGGAAGTGATGATCGGGGATGCAAGATCCCGTTTTGGCACTTTCTTCGGGGTGGATTCCCAATTGCCAAAATCTAAATTTATGAACAAACTTGGAAAAATATTTATCTTGGCTAAGTGGGAGAAAAGAGTGAGTTAATCGGCGACAGGGAATTTATCATCTTGGAGGAAGTGGTTAAGTGGCTGGTAGTTAATAACTAATCTGAGTTCTTCTCTTGTTTGCTCAGCTCTTTTGTTGACATAGAATGCTTCGCATGCCCATTGTGAATCTGATAGCTCTATTAGATCAAATTCTAAGAGTTTCGCATTCTTTCTTTTCAAGCTGTAGATGATCTGGATTCATGCCTGAATACTGGCTTTTGTTGGATTGATGTTTTCATTTTTCTCGAAAGGGAGCTTGATAAAACTCTTTGTTCTTCTATTACGGGCTTTTCCTTTTCTTCATAAAATCCTTGTGAGATTCACCAAATGAATGCTAAAAGAGATTTATTCAATCTCCTTAATTTGTTCGTTGCTGGTGATTTGGAATAGCCTTGGAATTTCATAATAAGGTTTTGAACTTCTTCTTAAAGGTTATCCCATTAGCCCTGATCTAGAGTTGATCTTTTAGTTGTCTGAAAATGTCGAATCTAACAACAAGATCTTTTCCTGGTACATCAGAGCCGATTAGCTTGGTTATATACTTTAATACTTGAAGAACTAAATTCTGACCGGGTGCTTTGTGATAAGGGCGGTAGTCAGGATTTAATTTGATGTAGTGTTGATATCCATAAAGTGAGGCACCCATTGACCTTCAAGGGAAACAACAGGGTTCATGAGCGAACAAGCAGCTCCAGTGTCAATGAAAGCGATGACTCGAGTGGGTTTATCCTATCTGGATGAATAAACCTTGAGTTCCAACTTAAGGGATGACTACAAGAGTGTTGATCTCCTCTCGGGCCTAGGCCACCGGTTATGAAATTTTGTAGTGGTCATCACCATGATCTTCTTATATATCAAGAGAGAATAAGGTTTCTTCTGTGGGTTCATCGTCCATAGAGAATATGGACTCGAGGTCCTCTAATTTTTTGAGATGTATGCCGGTGTAATCTCCTTCGTCTGAAATAGTTTGTGCCCCTCCTGGACCTTGATTTCCCATCTGGAATTCTTCGCCATGTGAACCTCCTGAATCCTCTCCGTCTGCTGGATGTGTGGCAGGAACATCCTGATTCGAAGATCAAATTCAGATTTGCGGCATGCTCTATTAAGCACTGGATTTGTTGGATGATTTGTTTTGGGGTAGAGCGCTTCGTACAACTATCATCCAATGCGGTGAAAACAGCTTGCCTGATGTAACCAACTTGTGGGATTGTTATGTACTAAAAGTTATCTTCAATGATGTTTATGGTTCGGCTTGCCAACAACTTTGGAAGGGAAGAGACAAAGGCTTGCTTCAGGTTGATGTCTCCACCGATCTCGAAATATATCTTTGCCATTTTTTGAAAATGCTTGTCAATATCATTTCGGTCAAATGACACACACTTCATCTCGAGGAGTTGTCTTCGCATCTTTTCTTGTCGTTAGCCAGTATCTACACAGAAAATTTCATGTAGGATTCTGATTTTGAAGGCAAAGTCCTGGAAAGTAATAAAAGTATTTTTTTCTTGAATCCCAAGTGAGTTCCACCAATCTCTGGGGATTCTCGAGAACCGTAAAGTGAGTTCTGACAAGATAATATAATTTTCTCGTTTGACCAAATTTTTGGTCACCATCCAAGTATAGAACTCTTGGATCCTTTGAGGCCATTTTAAAACATTGACGTCATCTAAGGTGAAAGTGTGGAAGCCAGTTCCAACTGGTTTTGACGCCATGGGCTCAAATCTTCTTTCTAGGATTTGTTCATCTGTCATGTCTTCTTGATCCTCATCTATTTAAGATATTTCTGGGGCTCTTGGCTGTGGATTCATTGCTTGATTGAGAGCTATCTTCCATTGTATCATCGTCTGATGAATTAAGATATTTCGACCATGTGGTATCTTTTTTTGACATGTTTCTTGGTTGGGAGACATGTCCGGAGCCTTCTGATCATAAATCATCAAATTTTCGGGGTTGGACCCTTTTGAACTTTTTCCCTGATCTCGCCTTTTCTTGGTTTGTTTCTAGGCTGTAAGAGTATCTTTCCTTTCCCAAACCTTTTTTGCAATATCAAAATCATGTTCTTCTTCTACAAGATGGGTGAAAGAAACAAGATTTTGTGAGGAGTAGGAAAAGTAGATATTTGTAGTCCAATTTAGGTGGGGAATATGCTTGTGGAGATATAGGAAAGAAGGCAGTTTTAAAGGGAAGTGGGGTCTTTTGTGACTCAAAGTGGTCATTTCTGAAAGTTGAATTTATTCCCTAATGGAAATTGTCTTCTTTTGTTGTTGTTGCTTCGATATCACACATTGGGGATTTTTGAGCATGTCTTGTACACTTTTTTTTCAAAAGATTGAAGTGAAGGAATATCTTGGGTATGACTGGAGCTTGAAGGTCTCAACATGAATATCTGTGGTTGTGTGGGATTTGGGATTTTTTGAGTTGGTGAAGTCTTAGGTTCAGGTGGCTTTTTGGATTCTAGGGTATTAGTTGAGCGTGGTTTGGGTTTGGGTGTGGTTTCACCATCTTCCTAACTTGGAGTGAATTTTTCTTGTAATTTTGGCCATTTTTGGGGATTGTAACTAATAAGAAATTCATATTTACCTGGATGACTTAATGAGCCAATAGAAGGATCATTATTCTCATATTTGGCTCGAAATTTCTTTTCAGTGATTTTTCCCTTTTCCTTGGATTTTGATTTGGTCTTCTTGATGCCAAATCTTTCCCAATGATGCAGTTGGTGTTCATCATATTCTCTGATTGGATCTTCAAAACAGTCTTGGCAGTCGCAACCAAGATCCCAAGGGTAGTGTCTCGTAAAGGGGTATTTGAACCACCAAACTCTTCTGCCCTCTTTATTTAAATGTTTACACTAGTCATGTTCTTTCATGATACTTGGTATATTCCAAAATGGTTCATTTTCAATGTCAGGGTCTGCGTCTTTAGGTTGGATCATTTGGCAAGAAAAGATAATTTTATTGGGTCTTTTTTGGGATGGATATGGTCATATAGATTATGGAAACTGTTTTGTCATTTCTTTTGGAAAATGTTTGCTCATCAGATTGTAGATATTCCTCTGGTTCCCCTAACTTTTCATAATTTGTAATCTAGGAATTAGGAAGGATTTTGATGAGCTCGTCTCTAGGAATTTGTCTGAGTATTTGGGTGCACAGGGTGTTTCCTTTGGTAGCATCTATATTCAAGAGTAAAGAATTTTCTCCTCTGGGAAGGCAGAGATCCATGGCATGATTTTGGACCCGCCACGCCATTTAGTGATGAAGAGTGGCTTGATAGCATCTTTGGCTTGTGGGGCTCCCTTGGTTTGAACTTGGATTTTTGATGATTTTGTTAGGTATGGGTCATGAAGGGACATATTTAAATTTGAAAAGATGGTTATGAAGATAGTCCTAACATTCAAGGTAACTTCTGTAGTACCCAAATTGACATGTTGGTACCCATAGTATCTTGTATCTAGAGCAGAATGTCGAGCAACAACAGGTGGACCTTTTATTCCATGATATGTTAAAGAGATTCGGATAGCACCAAAATGAATATGGGTAAAACCACGATTTCTCCATTGTCTCCTAAAGTCATCTGGGATTCGAAGGGTGATAAATCGTTCCTCTCGAGTGGCAAGAATAGGATGCTGGTCAAGTTCTGAGGCAGCAATATATTCTTTGACTCCTTTTGGTCTGTGTTGAACTAAGAAGCGAATTCGGGACCATGGTGCAAATGATTTTTTAGCAAAGGCTGAGTAAGGGTTTATTAGGGGTAGTTCAGTAGAGGTTACTTTCTGTTCGTTGGGGAGGATATCTACTTCATAGAGGTAATCATATTTTTTGGACAAAGTTATATATAGAGTAGGGGACATATTCATCTTAGCAAGGGAAGAGGATGATTGAAATAACTCAGACATATCTAGTAAATTATTCCCTCATCCGAAAAGACTTTCTCATTTCTGATACCACAGTATAAAGACAGAGCAAGAGACTCCAAGAAAGCAAACAAAATCATAGATACAAAAGTTTCCCTACAAAGGGGCTGGCTGCAAAAACCCATAAGGGACGGCTTGCCAAGCTACACTAACGGTTAATTTGCTTATAGTCGCAAAAGTTTTCTTACAAAGGGGCTGACTTCAACAACCCATAAGGGACGACTTGACGGCTTTCCAAGCTACACTAATAGCTAAGTTCCTTATAGTCACAAAATTTTTCCTACAAAAGGGGCTGGCTTCAACAACCCATAAGGGACAACTTTCCAAACTACACAACTCAAAAAACTTTTGTGCTGTAACCAACTTTAGCTGTTATAACTCGGAAAACTTTCGTAGTACAATAGTTAGCTTTCTTAAAGTATTCTTACTCTATTTTCATACATAGACCGGCCTTTCCATACATTAGAAAGAAAGAACAAGAGGAAATTTAGAAGGAACTCATATGTAATATATGTGAATGTTGGAAACGATGATGTAGCCTCTGCTCGCGACTATTACAATACAAATACTATCAATGAAAACAAAAATTTGTTTCAGATCTGAATGTGTCAAATCCAATGATTTGTCAAACACTCGTGACTTAGGCCTACCTCCGACAAAGAGAGATCCCACGAATTTAAGGAGAACGTACTTGCCTGAATATGTGAACTAAATACTCTATGTGCCTATTACTTGTGCAATTGTTAACTGACTTCTATTCTTTTTTTTTTCTCCTTACTTTATTATTATTCCCCAAGGAAAAAGTTGGTTTGTGTTGACCCAAAATTTCCGGAACTACCGTACAACTTAAGATCGAAAAGGAAAATGTCAGTGTTAGATAACACGACCGAACATGCTCTGGTAATAACTGATAGCCCTGGGCGATCGTCTTACACCCCATGTTTTCGTGCGTGAGAGTACGTCGTAATTCAAGTGATGTAAGCTCATAAATGAGATCGTCTTTGAGATTAAATTAAGTAAGTTGATCAAGTTACCTTCAAGGTAAAAAATCTTGAAGATCTTGTATAACAAGTAGCAAGAGGGTTGAAAGCTTAGAAGCTAAACAAATCGAAGAAAATAAGTTTCGTCGAATGTCGACAAGTTGGAATGTTATAACATGTACTTTTAGGGTGATACTAGAGTGATTTACATGATAAGGAGGTTATCTTATGAGTTATTTTAGTTGTATGATCGTTGTGTATTACGTTTTATAGTCAACGAGTTGAGGAACAAAAGTTGGCAAAACACATCATAAGTTACATTCATAAATGTGCTGAAACTTAGGTCAAATGTATCTAAGCTTATCTCCCAATGTACTTGGAAATACGGGATAATCCACCTATCAAATTAAATATTTACAAGTCTAGTTTCTAACGCATTAAACCATTTGTCAATACGACATTGGAGTAGAGGGATATTCACATTTTTGCGAGACAGCGCAGGTCACCCCTATGGGACCACTTGGTTGGTGGCCGACCTTCATCTATTCTTATCTCATTTTTGGGATGATATTTGTTCATTTTTCTACCTCATTGAATCCTAAAAATCCCAAACCCTTCCAAACAGTGCCCCAACGTCTCTAAACAACTTACAAAAAAATACACCATAATCCAACATCAAAGTTAGCCAAAGAAAAGTGAGAAGCTCTGGCGAGTGGTGATTTGCGAAGAACATCCGCGATCGACCAAAAAAGGCAGTAATTACTGCTGGAAATGCTGAGCAATAGCATATTTAATTCCCACGAGTGAACCAAACTAACCCCAATTCCTCTTAGATTTTATCGACCGATGGGTTAGATAGAGGAGGTCTGGCGATAGAGGCGACAGGGGCGATTTCAATCGCGAAGCTCGTCGGAGGAACCATGGCGACACCGGCGGTCACAACGCCGGCCGTCGAACCTCCCCCATCAACACCCCAACCTCCCCCAACATCCACAACCACTCAACCCCTCGATTACAGTCGAATCCTTCGACCATCGACTCTGAACTCACCTTCCCCAAAGAACCTTAATTCGACTACTGGAATTGAATCAATCCCATTCAAAAGAGCTACCTTCCTTCAAGGTCAGACATTCGTGAAGTTTACTGAAGCTGAATTTGATCTAATGAATATATTGAGGGCCTCCAATATGCTGTGGTAGTTAAATTCTCTTATGGGTGGCCTGATATTCAATAATTGCGCCGATTAATTCCTGCGCAATGTGGAATTAAGGGTGACTGTAACATAGGAGTGCTCAGAGATAGACATGTTCTAATTTGACTCACACTGTGGCAAGATTTTATCAATCTTACTTCGAAGGCAGTGTATTACGTGAAAGAAAAAAATGGTTACGAGTATCAAATGAGAACACTGATATATGATGCCAAATTCAAGGAAGGGGAAGAAACGTCTAAAGCAAAGGTTTGGATATCTTTGCCTAATCTGCTGCCGACCTTTTTTGTTAAAGAATGCATCTTTTCTATTGCTTCAGTAGTTGGAAAGCCATTGCATTTAGACATGGCAACAATCAACAAGACTCGTCCAAGTTGCACAAGAGTTATGGTCCTGGTTGATCTGTTAAATGACTTACCAAAGAAAGTGCGTATGGATATCGAGAATGAAAAATAGGGAGTGTAAGGACAGAATGGGTGAAAATACAATATGATTTCATTCCCAAATACTGTCAATAATGCAAACTGCAGGGCCATGATATGTTGGAGTGCTGGAAACTTCATCCGGAATTATTGGATGAGCTCCCTGCTGAAAAACAGAAATCAAAGGAGAAGGCAAAGGAAAAAGCACCTATGTTGATCCTATCAAGTGGTAAAATTGTCGGCAATACTGATTTACAATGGAAACAGGTCAATCGAGCTCGAGCACAAAACAAAGATAAGCAAACTGTTGTGCAGCCCAAACAACGACTGGAAATAATGCCAGTTGACTCACACTCTCAGAAAGTTCAGGCTGACAATGATGTTGCTATTCTGGAATTAGAACAAAGCAAGAGTAATGATCGCAACCAGTTGATGGTAATTGAAGAAACAGTGGGAGAAAAGACTACACCTGCAGCAATGGCAGCCACAATAATGTCACCACCAGGCAGCAGCAAGCCTCCACAATCGACAAAGAAATAAATTACAATTGATTCACAGTTGACAACAACAAATAAATTTGCCTTATTAGTAAGGGATTCTGACCAGCAAGAAGATCAAGGTGTGAAGGAAAAACAACTCCCAGTTGATGCGAATACTACCATCAGACAGCCTCAAAGGTCAGCACACAAAATACTTAATCCACTAGCTCCAGAATTTCAGAAGGAGAGTGGGAGTAAATTGGCAGTGCGGAAGGAAACCACGTTGCAATGCGTCAATAGAAACTTTAATCAAGTTCCTAATATGACTAATGATGGTAAACTGGTCACTACAAACCAATCATGCGAAGAAGTGCCTTCACAATCTATCGATACATTTGGTACAAGGGGAGTTGATAGGGTTGTTGATCGAACTAAGCTAAGTGGTAGATTATGGGCTGAGCAAACTGAAGAGCAATCAAAGGAGGGAGAAATCCATTTTGATGAGGAGTATGACAATGACGAACACGAGTTATCAGATAATCAACAAAGTGAGGAGGAAGATCAAAGTGTCAATGATAATCAGGGAACACGAAAAAGTTTTCTGGACAAAGGGGAGCAAATACCACAACTGCAGCATCAGCAAGCTGCTGATACTGATGTTACTGACAATCAACTGAAACTTACTGGAGGTGCAGAGGACAGAAAAGCTATTTCTATGGCCAATGTAGAGACGATCATAAACAGGGCAGATGGCAAACAAAAGCAGCAAAAAAAGCATCGAACTAATACATCTCTAGTAATACTGCATGAGGATTCAAAAGTTGATGCTATAGCTCGATAAAATGCAGAAAAAATACAGAATGCAAACACCTCAAAAACTCTCAAAACTGACTCTCCTAAGAAGCATTTGGTTAGCAGGGATGACACTAATGAAGAGGAGGAGATATAGAGAGGTGAAGGCAGGGACATGGATGAGGAATCAATTGCCCAAAACTTACAAAATATAGCTAGACAAGGAGACATATCACGGACCATAACGGAACGTGCTAAATCAGCTGGAAAGGGAAGAAAAAAACAGCAAAGTACTCCTAATGCTCAACCATCAGGTGTTCATACCAGAAGGACCATCTCTAAATCCAATAATTTATCATGAATGCGATTATTTGAAATGTGAGATCGGTTAACACAATGAGTGCTTTTCAAAGACTCATAACAATGAACAGACAACATCGATTCAAGTTCATAGGTATCATGGAGCCAATGCAACAAGCAAAGAAGATGGAGAGATATAGAAGAAGGATTGGTTTTCCGCAAGCTTTTGTCAATATTTCTAATAAAATATGGGCCTTTGTCAATGAAGATTATGAAGTCATTGTGGTAATGGATATGGTGCAACAACTGACACTAAAGTTACATGACCTCGAGAGCCACACAGAACTCTTTCTTATGCTAGTATATGCTAAATGTGACAATATAGAAAGAATCGAACTCTGGGATTCTCTCTATGCATTGGCCAGTGACATGACTTCTCCGTGGCTAGTGGGAGGAGATTTCAACGTTATTTGGGAAGAAGAGGAGAAGTTTGGTGGCCTTCCAGTGTCTTTAAACGAGGTCGATGACTTTAGAAATTGTATGAACACCTGCAATCTGTCAGATATGGGCTTCACGGGGAGCATTTACACCTGGTGGAATGGGAGGACAGATGAAGACTGTATTTTAAAACGACTCGATAGATGTTTCAACAATAGTGAACTCCAACAGTTGATGCCAGGAATGGAAGTCAAACATCTACCAAAGATTAGGTCGGATCATTGTCCGATGTTGATAACCTTCAAACATGATGCAACACCAATCAAGAAATCATTTCGATTCCTGAACTTCTGGGTGAAACATGAGTCTTTCAAACAGGTTGTCCAAGAAAACTGGAATGCTGACTTTCATGCAAACCCTTTCACTCTCTTTAATTACAAACTGAAAAAGTTGAAGAAAGCACTCTCAGCATGGAGTAGAGCTACTTACGGAGATATTTTCCAGAAGGTTGCAAGCTTGGAAGAAATAGTTTCAGAACACGAGACTGCCTTTGAGTTACGCCCTACTCAGCAAAACAGGGAGAGACTGCATAAAGTTCAGGCAGACTTACTAAAAGTCTGGGCAATCGAGGAACAATTTTGGATGCAAAAATCAGGTATGCAATGGTTTCAAGATGGGGATAGAAATACCAAGTTTTTCCATGCACAAGTGAATGGAAGGAGAAGGAAACTACAGCTCAAACGCATTCAAAACAGTCATGGTAACTGGCTAGAAGGAAATGAGCTAATGGCAGAGGAGGCTGTCCGATTCTTCACAGATCAGTTTCAAGAAGAAAGAATACCTACTGAATTTGGCATACTTGACCACATTAAAATGTTGGTAGAAGAAAATGATAATGCTGAGTTGATCAAAGTACCATTCAAAGAGGAAGTGAAACAATCAGTATTTGGACTAAATGCAGATAGCGCAGGAGGTCCAGATGGTTTTAATGGGTTCTTCTTTCAAAATTGCTGGGATTTTGTTGGGAACGACATATGGGATATGGTACGGGCATTCTTCTGTGGCCAAGAACTACCTAGATTTATCACTCACACAAATTTAGTGTTGCTGCCAAAAAAGAAAGAAGTGATTAATTTTGGTTACATGAGACCAATCAGTCTCAGCAACTTCGTCAACAAGGTGTTCTCTCGAGTTATACATGGAAGGCTAGCAAATCTTCTGCCTAAATTAATTTCACAGGAACAAGCAGGTTTTGTGAAAGGTAGAAGTATTGTGGAAAATGTCCTACTAACCCAGGAGATCGTTACTGATATCAGACTAAGGACTAAGGCGGGGCCTAATGTGGTAATCAAACTCGATATGACAAAAGCCTATGATAGGATGTCTTGGCTCTTTCTGACAAAAGTTCTGCGAAAAATGGGATTTTGCGAAACATTCATTGGATTGGTATTTGGTCTTATATCAAACAATTGGTACTATGTACTTCTTAATGGGCAACTGTATGGATTCTTCAAATCATCAAGAGGTGTGAAGCAAGGTGATCCTGTATCACTGACACTCTTTATTCTGGCAGCAGAGGCTTTATCGAGGGGTTTAAATTCACTACATTCGAATTTGTATTTTTGTGGTTTTGGATTGCCGAAATGGAGCCCAAAAATAAATCATCTGGCATATGCAGACGACACCATAAAATTCTCCTCTTCTGATAAAACCTCCTTACAGCTAATCATGGAAGTCCTTAATGCTTATGAAGTTTCATCGGGCCAGCTTATTAAAAAGGGAAAATCAGCTTTCTACATGCACGATTCAACAAAACAGGAGATCGTCAACAAGGTTCAACGAGCTACTGGAATTGGAAGGAATGATTTCCCTTTCACATACTTAGGTTGCCTAATTTTCTATGCTAGGAGAAAGATGGAGTTTTATCATGGAATCATTAACAAAATTCTTGATAAACTTCAAGGTTGGAAAGGGAAATTGTTATCTATTGGCGGTAGAGCAGTTTTAATTTCTCATGTGTTGCAAAGTATGCCGATTCATCTATTGTCAGCTGTAAATCCTCCAAACTTTGTCATTGACAAATTGCATAAACAGTTCGCTCAATTCTTCTTGAGCAATTCAGTTGGTGGAAAGAGTAGACACTGGGCGTCATAGAAGTCACTGTGCTTGCCAGTTGAAGAAGGTGGGGTAGGCTTCAGATCATTATATGATGTCTCTAAAGCGTTGTTTTGTAAACTTTGGTGGAATTTTAGGACAAAACCAATGCTATGGAGCTCTTTTGTTGCACAAAATACTGTAAAAAGCTGAATGTGATTGTTGTTCCATGGAAAAGAGGCTCGCATATCTGGAGAAAAATGATCCAATGCAGAGATAGTGTAGAACATCAAATTCTGTGGAAACCAAAAATGGGATCCTCCCTTTTTTGGTATGATAACTGGACGAACATAGGGCTCTATACTTCAATGTTCCTCAAAACTTTCCGATTGAAGAGTCAGTCAACAATGTACGTGAGGTAGTAACTGAAGGCGAATGGAATGAAGAACTTCTGAGAACTCTACTGCCAGAGGACCTAGCAATGCATGTTACTGAACATATTCAACCACCTAGGGAAGAAAGCATACTGGACAAACATTTGTGGATGCTAGATTCGAATGGGGAGTTTACTATTAAATCGGCATGGAATTATGTGAGGTGGAAAGGTGAGCCATTGAATGCATATAAGAACATGTGGGTGAAAGGGCTCCCATTTAAAATTTCTTTCTTTATGTGGAAATTGTGGAAAGCGAAACTACCTCTAGATGACGTAATAAAAAGAATGGGGTACATGGTTACGTCTAGATGTTGATGCTGCGTGAATCCACAAGAGGAAACATTGACACATGTTTTCTGGAAATCACCTTGCTCATAAGACATGGTCATATTTTTTCTCTCATGCTGGTTTATCGCTGGAGGGTCTAAACCTGCGACAAGCTGTGATAAGATGCTGGACGCACAAGATTATCACGAGGCTAAAACCTGTGTTCCAAGCATTACCTGCTATAATTGTTTGGGGATTATGGAAAAGGAGAAATAGCTACAAAGCAGGAGAGGTGGTAACTGTCAGTCGAGTCATATATCAGGTGTCATCGACATTGCAAGCGCTAGTGAAAGTAAGGAAATTTGGAATTCAGAATGTTCCGCACAAGTGGCCAGATTTGTTAATAATGATGGAGCAATATTCTCCAACACTGAAAGTCAACAAGGTGTTATGGGAATTACCAGGGGAAGGCTTAATCAAAATGAATACTGATGGTGCAACGAGGGGAAATCCAGGAAAAAGTGCTATTTGTTTCTGTCTAAGGAACGAGGAAGGAGATGTTATATATGCTCGTGGACAGGAAATTAAGGAGGGATCAAATACAAAAGCAGAGGCAGTTGCTATACTGGAAGGACTTAGATACTGCACTGGACATCATCTATCACAAATCTGGGTAGAAACAGATTCTTTACTAATAAAGAATATCATTGATGGAATCTGGACTACTCCTTGGGTAATCTCTGAGCATATAGAAGAAATAAGAAGGCTGCTTACACTTTGCAATGCAAGGATAACACACATTTATAGGGAAGGCAATAAATTAGTAGATCACTTAGCTAATTACTCGCTTGATGTAGGCCATATTGAGTGTGCTTCTTTTGCGCAACTGGACTGTACAGGAAGGAAAATTGTGAACGACAATAAACTTCAATGCCCATACTTGAGGATAAGAGTTGCAAGGAAGTGAGGAGGGAGAAGATTCGGAGACATACTCAATGTTTCCAAAACCAAGAAAAGATACTGGAAATTACTTTTACTAATGATTTTTTCTGTTTTATAGTGAAATATTATCATGCTCAACATCTTAAACAGATGAACAATTTCAAATTGGCAAGGAGATGCAATCAATTACCTCAACGTACAAAGGCACAATTACTGCTGGTTCAGTATTTCAGATCACAGCTGCATTTTCTATCGGCAGCAACTGAAGTGATGCTCTTGAATATGCCGCTTTCATTTAGATCACAGGGATTTTGCTCGAACCAGGTCATACCACCAGAGATACAATCGATGCACTTGCAAGTTTCAGTGATTAGTACAAAGGGATAGGAATGGGGGAGGACAGAAAAGAAATGCTGGCTGATGATAATGGGAAGGCAATATTGGCTGGTGCTGGGAAGGCAGCATTTTGGAGGGAAACAAGAGTTTACTAACTGTTGTTTGTTTTGCAGGAGTATGTACTGGTTTAATATGCAACACAGTTACATATTACAATGTGAACAAGATACTAACATGATAAGACGAATAAAAACAAATGGAAATGGAAATGTGACAACACAGAATAGCAACAAAGCTGCTGCTGATGCTAATTAAACAATGCACATGTTGTTTTCACACTTTGGATACAAGGAGCTTACTGCACAATGTTTAACTGCTATCAATGATGCAAAAAGGGAAAGGGCAGTGAACATGCCGAAATTTGTTGGGCAACTGATGATCGTCGAAAATGCAATACATATGAGCAGAAGTTTATTGTCGAGGAGAAAGGGACACATCACTTTGCTCATACTGGCAATAGGTGGACTGAGTACAATGCAAAAATGGACTCAACTAAGAAGGCAGCCTCTTGGAGGAAAGCATGATGCAAAGTTACCTCAATGTACAAGTTCAAAGCTACTACTGGTTCAGTGCTTCAGGTCATAGCTGCAATCATCGGCAGCAATTGAAGCTAGGCTCTTGAATACTCATTTAGATCACTGGGAGTTTTTCTCGCACCAGATCACAGCATCAGAAGTACAATCGAGGCAGTTACAAGTTTCAGTGGCAAGTAGAAAGGGAAAAGAAGTTGGGAAGACAGAAAAGAAATACTGTCTGGTACTATGGGGAAGGCAGCCTATAGGAGGGAAACATGACTTTGCAGTGCAGATGTTGAAATTTTCTGAACAGCTGATGATCGTCAAAATGGCAATACATATGAGCAGTTGTTTCTTGTCGAAGAGAAAGGGACAGAGCACACTACACATACTGGCAATATGTGGACTGACTACAATGCAAAAAAGGATTCAATTGAGAAGGAAACTCCTTGGAGGGAAACAAGATGCTTTTTTTACTAACTTGTTTATGTTTTTGCAGAAACAGGTAGAGCATAAAGACATCCCCTCGCTAAAATGGTGTTTTGTCAATGCTACTGCTCAGCTTTGGCCGCGATTGAACACTGGGGCAACAATATTGCTCACCTACTTTGTAGACAACTGGAAAGGAAATGAGTTTGGAGTAAAGGAAACAGATATCTACACAGTGGATGCAACAAAAACAATTGAGAAGAAGGACATGCACCAGCAGCATCTCACACGCACACAGGACAACACCCGCAGAGACTATTCCAGGATTCTCATTAGAAACAACATCAGGAACACTGGCTGCCCCAACTGCTTGCTAAGGATACAGATTGCAGTAGAAAGTAAGAGCAAATCCCAGCATCTTAGGTCCATGGGAAGCAGAACACTGGAGGCAAATTGGAATACACACTGGGATGCACATTGGACTACGAAAGATATAAGGAAAGATAACAAGGGATGCAGCATGTCAGTGACTCCAATGATTCAAGCACATAGAGGCAATAGGGGAAAGACACTAGGAGCAACCTTGCACAGCACTAGTTGTAGCATCAATTGCAACATCGAATACAAGTGCAACAATAGCAGAAAAAGCGACACAAAGGAATCCTCAGCAGCACCAACACTTAACAGAAGCACACTAGTCAATCAACAACATAGGAACTCAAAAGGAGATAGATACTTTTCAGTAAAGCCAAGGAAACTTCACTTCCAGTTTCACAGAAGAAGCAGACTCCTCAGTCAAGAACATGATGAATATAGGGGACATAATTCACTACACAAATGGGAGAGCATAGGAAAATGCTTATCTGCTCGTCATGATCGAAT
Organism: Nicotiana obtusifolia; assembly: GCA_002018475.1. NCBI lineage: Eukaryota > Viridiplantae > Streptophyta > Magnoliopsida > Solanales > Solanaceae > Nicotiana > Nicotiana obtusifolia. The sequence continues at coordinate 4,236 of MCJB01050825.1, read as the reverse complement.
CCTTTGGGAGGAGATCATGGTGACACTTTTGGACACTAACATAGTTTTCTTTTTTGCATGGAATGAAAATATATCTATGCCCTATTCTACGACGAACTTCCAGCTGGTGGTATTAGTACAATGTACTCATTCCACTGGAAGGGAGGAGAAGATAGGAACAAGCATAGAACCAAGGATGAAGCATGCTTTGATTTGGTCGACTAATGATAGATTAAGATCATGTACTGTTCGATTGAGACCAAGAAGATGTATTATGCTTCAGAATGCATTATCTTTTGACAACATACAAAACTCGATAAAAGTATCGATCACTTTTGCAATGGAAGTATGAGACTATAGGCTATGGTCGAAGACTCACTGCTCATGAATCCAAACTGTTTTGTTTTGCACATAGTCTTACTATTGTGAGGGTGAGACCTTATCAAAGTACTACAGACATATCTTGTCGAAGACAGATTTTTCATGAGTTGAGACACTGCAATATTGATGAATCAAAATCAGTGAATTTTTTGATTCTTTCTGATTTTACATCTGAGGATAATACTAGCTATACGATATTAGAACACTATCCAGTGGTATTAGTATATTATCATGCTCAATATGGAGGTGTGATAAAATTGTATAGAAAGTATATTCTGGATCAATTTTATGCAACAAGAGAATTGGATGAGAATGATCAGATGGAGCAGGACAATGGGTTACATAGGAATCTATTACCAGCACACAATGGCAACAGGGGAAAGACAGTAGGAACAACACTGGGACAATTCTCATTGAGAAAGAAACTGGCAGGACAACCCTCAAGCAACAACAACACCAGCAGACCACAACTTACACCTCAGCAGCACTAAACTGTGGAAGCAAAGCCACTCACTACCAGTACCAGCATTACCAGCACCAACAACACTAGGATCATCAACAACAACAATAACAGCAACATCAACAGTGGCATCATCAGTGGCAACACCAGTATCATCAGCCACATCTTCAGCAACTCAACAGCAACAACAAACACAACATCACCACCATTAACACAACAAATATCTACACAGCAATCACAAAAGGCAGACACCAAGCAGACTTCCTCTTACTCAAGAAACAACAGCAGCAGTGGCATCAATGGCATCAGTGACATAAACAAGGACAGTAACAGAAGCAGCAGAGAAGGAAACAAACTTAATGGAAGCACCAATAACAATACACACAGGATCAGCAGCAAACTCAACAGAAAAATCAATAACTGGTCGAGCAGCAAATTCAGAAAAACATTAGCAATTTCATTCAACATCAGAGGCAGAAGCAAGATCAACAGTAGCGGAAGCAGCATTCTCAAGAAAACAATAACACAAGAAATTCACACCAATCAGAGATGCATGAACCTCAACCTTTTGGCATCAAGAATGATAGCAGCAGACAGCACAAGACATCACAACTTTTCTTGGAAGATGAGGAAAACTCACATGCAACAGAGAAGGATTAGCAATAGCAGAAAACAGTTCACACATTATAGCAGTTCATGAACAATGATTACACCTCACCAGATTCCCACATGCACCAAAGAATATCAATGTAACTCAGCTACTATATGGCCTACTCTTGATAGTTATCTTCAATTCTGCTTTCCTTTCAAAAGTGAAAGCAAAATTGAAGAATACTTTTCCTTGCCATATAGTACACTCCTTAGAAGAACACAATACTTTATTAGAGGTAGAACCATTTGTATGAGAAGGAACACTCTCTCAGTAAAAGTAGGAATACATGTATTTTTTTGTATAGTTGACCTAGACTCACTACTCATCATTTTTGTAAATATGACTGGCTATCGATGCTATAAGATAGACAGTTATTACATCACTATAGGTCTAACCATCCCTAGTTACTTAGGTGCATTTTATAATCCAATGTGGACGATAAAAAATGTACACCTTTTCTTATATGGAGGTCAGGTTTATGTCCCCCTCCATCTCTGTTATTTTGTTATATATATGAAAATCTACACTAGGCAGACAGCCTAGTGAAATTTAATTTAAAAAAAAAAGTTAGCCAAAGGTGAAGAATAACCCCTCTATGGTGTTGTTATTTGAATAAGGATGACAGTAAGCTAAGTTAAGCTTGGGGTTCAAAATATATCTACTGCCTAAGGTATTTTTAACTCCTTTTAATGGTGTTTAAGGTTAATTACATGTTGGTTGTTGTGTTGGAATGAATGATTACAAGATAGCGCTTGAAAGGGGAAGAGATGTTGTTATCTGTGGTTGGGTTGTTTTAAGGCAATATATATGTTGTTATGGCTAAATATTGGGGGAAATAACTTGATTATGATATGTTTTATGTTGTTATTCATGTATATATGTTGATCAAGTGAATTACTGAAAGAAAGATATGAAACTTGAGATTGAAAGTGAAGATTAGCTTAAGTAACTTCTATGGTGTTGTATTGCGACTGAGGGCTATTGTAAGCCAAATATAACTTGGATTTTAAACTAAAGCTATTGTAAAAGGTATGTACATTTATTTCTTACATATTCTTAAGGTTATATTGATGTTCATTAAGTTAAATGTATGTACTAGACATGAACTAGTGAATAAAGTTGCTAATTGAGGATAGTTCGAGTTTGTGACGACTCACTTTATTGCCCCGAATTCATTTTATTAATCATATTATGTGAAATTGAATAGAGTAAAATGTACTCGAATGTAATTTGAAAAGAAACGAGACATATGGTCTCATTTAAGAAAGTCTAAGTCGCAAAAGTCAACCGAGGGTTGACTTATGAGTTAGAAGGTTCGGATTTGAAATCCGACAACTCGACTAGCTTCGGGAGGGAATATATGACTTAGACGAGTGACCGGAATATATTTGGTAGACCTCGAACCACACTAAATTTGAATCGAGGAAGTTCGGATTTCCGATTGATAGGTCGAATTTTGATCCGGAAGTCGGAATGGAATTCCGACAGTTGCTGTAGCTTCGTTATGTAATTTAAGACTTGCGTGCAAATTTTCAGACTATTCGGACGCGGTTTGGTCAGATTCGGATCAAAGGATCGATTTAAGAATCCCTGGAGTCCGTAGGTTTGAATCTAATGCAAACCTGATAATTTGATATTTATCCTTGTGTTCCAATGATTGGAACAAGTTTAAATGAGATTATAGAACATGTGTTCATGTTCAGATAAAGTCCCGGGGGTCTCGGATGAATTTTGAATAGTCGACGGGACTTAGTTCGTCGCTTTATAAAGCGTTAACTTCATACTTTCTGGTGTATTTGATATTAAAATTAGTAAACAACCTCCAAATTCAATTTTGTTTGAGGAATTAGCTCCGTATCGAAATTACGGAGCCATAGCAAAAAGAATCGTCCAAATCGGACTCTGTATGAAAAAGTTAGGCTTAATCTTGTAAAAGAAGAAAAATAGATCAGTTGGCAGATGAGTTTCGCGGCCAAAAAGCGGTTCGCATAATCAAAAAGCGAACCGCGAAAATGACAAGAGCAGTCGCGAAGTGGAACAGAACTGGAGGGGTCATTTCGCGTTGAGTTCGCGATTCGCGAACTTGAAAAGCGAATCGCGAATTTGACATGAGGGGTCGCGAACACGGACAGAAACATTGGGCTGATTTCGCGGTGAGTTCGCGATTCGCGAACTTGAAAAGCGAATCGCGAATCTCACCCAGGCGTCGCGAAATTGGGCAGAACCTTGGGCAGCCTTTTTGTTCATTCCGCGATGGAAAAGCGGTTCGCGAACGTGAAATGCGAACCGCGAATTGGCACAGGGGCGTCGCGAAATTTGTTTTAGCTGGGTACTTTTGCCCGATTTTTAAGCTACTATAAATAGGACCTAGGGTCCATTTGTGTACATCTGAAACACTTAGCTCAATACCCGCGATAAGGAAGCTTCTTCAAACGCAAAGAACGTTTATAAATCAACCCCAAAACACACATGCAAAAAAAAAAAGATTACATGATTAATCTTGCAAATAAAGGGGTTGAACTACCTTAGAAGCATTTGGGCCCTTTTAAGAAGAAGATTAAAGTGAAGCTTAGAACTAATAGAGAGGGAATCTCAAGAGAAATATCGGGTAAGTATTCTATGCCCTAAATCCCTCTTAGATTATGATTTCCATGCTTAATCCCATTGTAAATTCACGAATTTGTGAAAGAGAAGAACCTAGGGTTCTTCTCAATTTCTGAAAATATGAAATTGGGGATTAAGGTCAATCCGGTGTCGGACTTTG
>MCJB01050824.1:37185-58880 GCA_002018475.1 Nicotiana obtusifolia | reverse complement strand
TGGGTTGGGGTGAGGGGGAGGGGGTTCAGCAAGGATGACAGGAGCAGAATACAATACCACAGAATTGAGAAGTTCCAGTAGGAACATTTTGCCAGATACAAGAGCAGCACTATTGTTTCTATCTTCATTGCACATACTGGCTATATCTGCAAGTCTATAGAACATAACTGCCACTGATACACGTGCATAGAGCTCTGTGTTGATGAATTCCTGGTACAAAGCCAGCATAGGATCACTCACATCATAAACTAGTTGAATGTTAGGACATTATTGTGAGGGAGGGGGAGAGGGGGAGGAGCCAATATACTCTAACAATAACTACTGTCTACAGAAGCAAAAGAACAATAACATTGGTGTAAGCTGTACTACTTATTTTCCAACGATTAGCTAAGAATAGAAAACAAAGAGAAATAAAACGGAAAGCATGTCAATCGCTTATAAGATGCATTGGATGAACAACTCACTGTAACTATGAGGTTCTCCAATTTAAATAGATAACCTCCCCCCCCCCCCCCCCCCCCCCNCTATCCTAATACATCTAGTTGATTAACTTTTAGCTTTTAACTTAATATCTTAATATATAAAATTAAGGAAATATTTATATAAAACGTTTTGTTAGATAGTTATGAGTAAATAGTCCTAGTCCCAAATGTAGGAGTAGAATACCCTAGTCCCATATGTAGTGGGAGTAGAATATGTCCTAGTCCCATATATAGTAGGAGTATAATATGTATTATATATAGGACTCATTGTATCATTGTAAAAAAATAGATTTTCTCCCGTGCATTCTCACATGGTATATCGTTGTGCGCCATTCCAGCGACATCCAAGAAGAAAGATCTCATCGCCGTGCAATTTTCCGGTAACTTCATCTTGTTCCCAGGGTTAATCACTGCACAGTGGTACTGTGCATATACCAGTACTACCATCAGATCCGAAACCCTTATGCGACCAAACCCCAGAAATTCTAGTCCCATTGGACAGAAAAGTCAGTCACTACTCTTTCCGGTTGACAACTCAAGATTGATTTGCGTTATCTCCTCATCGGTAAGTGTTGTGCGAAAACCAACACTACCATCTTGTTCGGAAAAGTCAAGCGACAAAACCCAGTCAATCGCTCCGACAGAAAATCCCTCACACGCCTCCAGAACTAAGGTTTCGGCGAGCGCTTCTAACACACTCGCCGATGCATGGTGCACTTTCCAGCCAGAATTTTCAAAAATTTCTTTAGGATTGTTGTTTCATGGGGTGATTCTGAGTCCACCGGTACAATTTCTTACAAATTCCTAGAATTTTGGAGTTTTCCGACGAGCTACAGTAAATTTTCCCACGCGTGTGAGCCATTCCTGCCACTTTTTAACAAAACTTCTTCGGGACAACTTACTCGTACAGTGATTCCGAGCTTACCCATATAAATTACATCAAATTTTGACAACTTTATTTTTTCCAGCGTGAACAGTGATTTCCAGAAAAGTTTCTGATTTCTAGTGGTGTTTTACAACCTATTTTTTAGTATGGAATTCGACTTAGTCTCACTATTTTCAAATTTTTTTTGATGGTGACTTTTTGGCCAACTTATGCTTTTCAGCCTGGTTTTGTTGCTCGGGGGATTCTAGTGACCTTGTATGATCAGCTTGAAGATATTTTCACCAAGTCCCTCACTGGTCCTCGTATTAGTTACATATGTAACAAGCTCGGTACATATGATTCGTATGCACCGGCTTGAGAGGGAGTGTTAAATAGTTATGTGTAAATAGTCCTAGTCCCATATGTAATAGGAGTAGAATATGTCCTAGTCTCATATATAGTAGGAGTATAATATGTATTATATATAGGCCTCATTGTATCATTGTTAAAAAATAGAGTTTTTTCCGGTGCATTCTCACGGTTATTTTTTGTCAAATAAATTTTAAGTCCAGAAACTGCAATTCTCATTTATAACATGACTTGCCTAAAAGTTTAAGACTGCTGATAAAACAGAAATAGCAACTCATAGGAGCTCAATTTAATAAATACTCGTCGTTTGGTTAAAAGGACGGCTGGTACCATAACGATGATTAAAAAATCAGTAGGCGTAACAAAATTAGGGGCAATAAGGTAAGTGTTCTTCTAGTGTTTAAGAACAACAAAATGAAATCAATCAGAAAGCTGCCTTCATGCTTTTGTTCCAGTAGATGTTCATGCTTGTAGAGAGTGATCTCCAAAAATACTTGGTATTAACTTACTTCAGTCAGCTCAGGATCTGGGCTTTTAGCCAGCACTGATACTTCAATTTTGGCATCACGATTTTCAGACAATTCAGCTTCGAAATCCTCATCAAATGCAACTGAAGAGGGATGAAATTGCACATGCAGAAATAAACCAGTTAACTGTCATCAGAAGTTACTGAATTGACAGAAAGAAAACTGCCCCGCATATTTACAGTCAATAACATAATCACTGACGAGCTAAACTGCACTAATTTGAAAATTAAGGACATACCTGAACCATATAGTGTTAACAACTTTAGCTCTTTCATATAGAACTTTATAATACTGGGATAAGCAAGCCAAAGTCCAGTTAAATGCAAGGCGGCTAACCGAATGGTACGCGGACTTTTAGTGCCCTCCTCAAGTATTTTCTCCACAAACTGCAGAAAGTGGAGAATTTTGTTACTTCTCCGAAAAAATGGTAAGCAGGTGAACTAAGTAATTTATCAGCACAGAAAAGCCAAAAAAAAAAAAAAAAGAAAGAGCACAAACACATAGAAGGGAGGGCAACTACCTACCCACTTCAAAGGCCCAGGTGCATTCTCATATTCATGCATCTTCTCAATGCCAAAAACAGAATAGTGCATCACAGAAGACATAAGTGCAGCAATAGGAGCAACTCTCCTTTTGTTGCAGCTGACATGTAAAATCCAAGAAGAACGCACCAGCTTCCACATCATCTGTGCTGAGTGTTGATCAATAAGTTCCATTTCATGGAAAAATTAACTTAAATAGATTAGTGAAAACGACATACAACTTGAAATAAAGGAAATTAACATATCAAATACACAGGTTATGCATACCTGGATGTCTATGCCATGACAATCAGAAATCATTGAACCTTTCCTTCCTAAAGCTAACTGCTCCATGATCAATCTGACAGTTCTCAGCATGGGTAAAACAGAAGCCTCTCCAGCATTCTCAAGGCTGCAACCATATCAATCTCTACCTTAGTAGCAGTAAATGCATTAACGATATAGACAAATGGTTTTGGCAATGAGCTCATATCCTAGATCTTCAGTTAAATTTAATGACAAGTTCACTATGTTGACGAAATTTAAAAGAGACTCACCAAAGAGACGCTTCCTGTTCAATAGAAATTCGGCTACTAAGCTTTACAATCTAAAATGTACAAAATAAACCTTCCACTTCTCAACTAAAATGGTCAAACCCTAGTTATTCTTAGCAAAACCTAAACAGAACAAGAACAAAGATGAAATAAAAAGAGTCAAGTTTTCCCACATTAGCCTAGTTTAAACTTTAAAATTAAAAGAAAAAAAATTTGAAAAAAGAAGAAGAGAGAAAGTATTACAAGGTGCTGCAGATGGGAGGCAGGGGGGATGTAGGTTTAATTAGGGGAACCAAAATATTGAGGAGCTGAGGTTGGCTATTAGCAAAAGGAGGCCATAAGGAACTGTAAGGTTAGAGAGCAGGTTACACGAGGCTAGGAATAAGGAAGGATGTCAAAAGCTTTGGTTACTGCAGAATTGACGAGGTAGGCACAAAAGTTTGATTTTGGAAAATGAAGAATTTCTTTTGACAGGAAATCTTAATGCAAAGTGTTGCTCAACAATCTTTAGTTTAGATAAGAAACTAACCTCACCTTTTCAATTTATTAGTGGTAGAGAATTCTACTTTTGATAAGAAAGAGAGTTAGTACAAAACTCATAATTCAAAGGTAAAGTGGAATCAACCCTAATAATTTCTACGTTAGTGATTGCTAAGAAGATACATATGGTTGTGCTTACCTGTCAACAAGATCATCGAAAGTCCATAAAAGTGTTGTGTCTGAGAAGTGAAAGTTATGTTTTTTCAAATGAACTTCACTCTTAAGTGCATGATTTGGAATTGATATCAGCAGCTCGAGGCATATCCACTGAAATCATTCAAGAAGACCGTCTTATCATGGGCAGCACATCAGTTTCAACAACCACAAGTAAAATTCTTAAAATAAAAGAGGAATGCACTGGCAAGTTAAACCAGAAGAAGTAAAAGAAGAATAAACTCCAATAATGTCACTGATCCTCTAAAATAATAACAAGTAGCATCAAAGCAAGTACTGAGTCTAGTGGTTATATTTATATCTCGATGGAGAAAACTATCCCCAACAATTACCTACTTATATTTACTACTGTAACTGCTTCCCAAAAGCTAACAATCTTTCTCTTCTCTTTTGCCGTCTAAATAATTCAAGCAACAGGTAGTAAACTAGTATTAATTTAAGCCTCTTTTTAATAAGTAATTATTTTAAGCAGCTTCGTTATCCATTTCTTGACCAATCCAACTTGATTCCACCTGAAACTTTCTTGCTTAGGTAGCAAAATGAACACATTGATAATATTCAAGATAGCTATCTGTATTACATTTTTTGTTATTTCTATGTCCGCTTGCCCATTTTTCCTAGCCTCAGCTGTAAGACATACATTCTGCTTTGTGTATTCCAATTGCAACACCGATACACCAGCTTTTCCAAATGGGTTGTGTCATTATTTGATTCTATGCCATGGGTTCCCATCTTCACTACTTCTAGAAGATATGCCAAAGCTTTTAGGCTACAAGCTCGAGCTACAGGGAGATATTTAGGGTAATTACGTGCTCTTAACTTTCATTTTCAGGTGATGGATCAGAGATGTCAAGTATTATTAGTCCTTCAATACCGCGAATTATTTCGAACAATTGTTTTGCTCAATGCCACCACCACCCTCCTTCAGTCTTTTGCCTACCTTTTAAGATGAATATCACATGTTCAATATGGATACACTAGATATAATCTCCTAGTACATATAACCTTATGCATATATCAAGTAAAGGCAAAGAAGATCACCTTCCAGTTCAATAAAACTGCTCGTCGAGTTCGTGCCAAATTGCCCACTGCAACTATGCTGTTGATGTTTTGAAGCAAAGTCCTGAGTAAGGAATCCAAGACTGATTTACCATCAGCTTCTAATGGAGTTAACTCATCATTTTCTGTAACATGATCCAACGACAGCAGAGAGAACATGGACACTAATCCGTCCAAAGCACCAGCAAGTGCTTCATATGCTGCTAGGCAGATTTCCGCCTCAAGCTGGTTGAGGAATTAAAAAAGAACAATGGAAGCAAGATAGTCAAATCAATTGGCCGTTACATTTTAATGTATGCCTATGCATACCCATGATTTTCTAAATCTTACCTCTGAATTACATGCCAGAGATGTACTACTAATTTTCCAGCAAAAATTCCACAGATAGGTAACAACAGATTTGAGCGAAGCATCAGCGCCAAACTGTGCGGACCAACTGGAGATGAAAGCAACTGCTTTTATAGACGTCACCTATCCAAAGGTTTGTTAGAACACAAAGTGAGAGTTATATATCTGATAACTAGAAAAAATAGAAAACAAACTAGGCAATTCTGGAAATGAGGAGAAAGGATTGATTGATTGTTCAAATGCCTATGGAGAAGCATTAAGAATTGTGTCTTTATGTGAAGAAAACATACTTACAGAAACAATTCTACATACACCCTATTTATCAAAAGATCAAACACCTAGGATATTTGACAGACGGAATTATGTATCACTTCTTTCTTTCTTTTTCCTTTTTTTTTTTTTTTTGAGAGGAAGGGAATTATGTACCCCTTATTTACTAGAAGACAATATTATTTTTTTTGATAAGATAGAAGACAGCCATCATGCATATACCAGACAGATTTCAAATGAAGTTTCATGATGAACTACATTGTTAAAAACAATAAGAAAGGATTTTCATAGAAAATTGAGGATTAAAAAACAAAGGTTAAGGCACAGAGAGCAGATCTTCCAACATCTTAAACTAAAACAGTGCATTTCAATGCAAACAGTTGTCTTTCATTAGTGAATACATCTAAAGAGTCTGACCAGAAAATATCAGTGAGTTCCGTCATGACACTAATAGCTGCATATCACCTACGTATCCAATTATTAGATGTCGAGACCCTAAATGCTAGAGATTATTAGTTTACAAAGATGTGTTTGATTCAAAATAAAACCATGATAAAAGGATATGAATTAGAGATGCTACATCAACATCAAAGGCCCTGCACGAATGCAGTATAAATGCCCACAAAATTATGTACATAAAGGATCATACAGCCTGCAAAACTGAACTGGTCATTGAAGATGACAACCGACGCTGACTTGGACCACCCAGCCTGCCTCGGATGGAACCAGAAAAATCCCCACACTCTTCCATGTGTTTTGACCAAAAAATTCTGCACGACGTTCCAGCATACGAGACTAGTGCATCCTGTAAGCGGGCAGTTCAGGATTTTAGAGAACTCTCAAAGAGCCATAGATGAAATAACAGAGAAGAGTCCTGGTAGCTAACCAATATAGAGAAAAACAATTTAGAGAACTCCACAAAAATGATCGAGTTTTTCATCATTGAATATTGGCCAACTTTGTCAGAACTCTCAAGGCTTGTTTTTGAGCTTCCTGCTTTCAAGCAGTCAACTGCTCTCCCTTGGAGTACTTGTAGCTCATGGATGAAGCTCAAGAGAAGTATGAGAAATTTCACAGGTACCCACTCCAAATTGTTGCTAACATCGCATACATTATCACCATGGTCTTGCATAAACTGTGCATACAAGTTGCTACAAGTGTTACAACCCTATAACTGGCACTTATGCATAACTAGGCAAATTTAGAGAGCCATCACAAGACCAAATCTCATTTACTTGATCATTAAGAATTGCTCAACCACAACCAGACACTTAACAACAACTGATGCAATGTTATATGACGAAACAGAAGAAACCTGTACAGGACATGGCTAGCTAAGGTGAAACAGCAGCCTAGAATAAATGATGACGAGAAGAAAATATAAATCAGATGTCCTCAACCGTAAGTCCAACTCCCAATTTTCCTCCCTCAGCTGTTTGTTTAACCCACATCCCAGTTCTCTTCCAAAAAGGATAAAGAAAAGAAAGCACATGAACACAACAGAAAGCAAGCATTGAAATGAAAATATGCTATAGCCATCTACAGTTACTCAGAATTACAACAACCTTATAACAACTGGGACCAAAAACTATTATATAATTTGTAGGCCAAATAAGCTCCACATTGTATGGGCACTTATGCATAAGTTAGCAAATTTAGAGAACACCATCACAAGACCAAATTTCATTTACTTGGTCATCTCTAAGAATCGCTCGAAAACAATCAGACACTTAACAACAAACTGATGCAAATGTTATATGATGAAAGAGAAGAATCCTGCTTAGGGCGCATCTAGCTAAGATGAAACATCAGGCTAGAATGAATGAAGACAAGAGAAGCACGTAAAAATGGGATATCCTGAACCACAACTCTCACTCCCACTTTTCCTCCCTCAGCTGTTTGTTTAGTCCCCAACTCCCCATTCTTATTTTCTTCCTAAAAGGATAAAGATGAGAAAGCACATGAACACAAGAAAAGGAAGCTTAGAATGAAATATGCTATTATTAGCCAGTTACAGCTACTTCAGAATTTCACAAGATTAGACAAGATCGTAAAATGACCATACTCAACAGAAGTTACAAGTTAGACATATAAAGGATAAAAATAGAGGAGGTCGCCTGAAATTGTTTGCCATGTCATAAACAAACCTTCAAATGCACCGATTAGACACTGATGATAGAAGAGTACTCAGTACGAGGTAAAATCATATAGAAGGAAGTTGTATCAAAAAATTTACAATGCCTTGAATCCATGTGAACTTATCAAAGAAAAATTCATATGGAAGCAAAAGATCTATATAGAGATACCAACTAGTTGAAATTAAAGCATGGTCGTATAGCTACACTCAGGTGTTAGCACAATTCTTTCTACTTAGTGTAGAGATTTGTATCAGCAGCGAAGATGGAGTGAAACCTCTAGTGTTAGAAAAAACCTAACGTGTATTAAAAGATAATTTATTGAGTATCACAACGAGACTAGTCCAAATGGAGCAGAATGGAGTAGCCAAATCCAAACTAGTTCGCAATTGAGGCGTAATTGCCGTTGTTATGTGTTCTAAATAATCCGTCAAAATAGCGCAAAAAACAGTAAATTATTGTGGAGCGCACTGCCAGGTCCTTATTTCTAATAAGCATAGAGAAAGCAAACCATGAATATTGGATTCAAGTCCTCTTCTTCCTTGATAACAAGAAAAAGCACCCTTGTCCATCTTTTTGCTTCAGATCCCCAAGAATCCAAGTCTTCATCATCATAGGTAACAGAAGTACCAATTGCATGACAGGAACTTATCAACTTTCTCTGGTAACCAATGAGAGATTCCAAAAGCTTGAGATTTGTTTGTACATGGTCAGATATAGAAGGTCTGTTGCCGCTCATCCAAAGCCAATCTTGCACCCTTGATCTCAAAGAACCTAAATTGACAAAGGGAAAGAACCTTGTTTATCAATATTTACTTCTGAAAAAAAATAGTATCAATATTTACTTCTGAAAAAAAAAATAGTCTACCGATATCTGCAAATAGATGAATCAAAGATATTCTAAAAGCAAATCAGCATGCTGGTAAAAGGATACGCACGTACACATTGACATACCTCCAATATCAGTAATTTCTCGCGGCAAGCTTGAAATGAAAAGTAGAAGTGTTTCAATTGGAATATCAAGAGGAATCATCACAGAAGCAGCAGCAGCTAGAATGTTCTCACAAACTGGATGAAACAAGATGGATTACCATGATTGTGAATTAAAATACTGATGATGAAATTTTCAGCACTACCAACAATCTATTTATGGACCTTGGTGCCGATAAGATGGATTGAAATGTTGCTTAGTGTTTTCAATAATATATCGGAAATTGTCGAGCAAGTCTGCTTTATCACTCATGTAAGACTCCTGTGCATATTTATCTTGCAAAATGACTGGTGATATATCACCGCATTGTCCAATACCATAAGCTGCTGAAGAAATGCACTTTGTAAGGCACATTAATCCAGCTCGTCCAAAAGATTGCCTCTTAGCAATGGAAGCCAAACTATTCAGAAAAGCAACCCGATTCCTGTCACCAAATGAAACTTCAAACTATTAAATTGGTTTTACAAAACCAGTTCAATGATGGCTCTCCTAAAAAAATCATGTTGAAGTTTATGTTGCTTGGTACTGAAGATTTAGAGGAGGTACAATTCGCCAATGAGATTAAAAAAATATGACCTTTGAATATCCAAGAAAGTCATTTTGGATATAGTGAAGACCCAAAAACAAAAAAATTTAAAATAACTAAGATGCTTAAAATACAGAGATGAAAAGCATGGCAGAGTAATAATGGAGACACCAGTATGTATAATTTCATTTTTCAAAAGTGCTACTTCAAGAGACTATCCATTTTCAAAATATTTTTCAATACCGAGAAATCCTCAAGGGCCAAATGGAGCATCATCCGAGACACGTGGATATTGGCACAGCTCTATCCTTCTCGTGAGCCGTGATGTGCACTTAGCTCTCACATCATGCGCTGCACTTTGACCACTCAACCAAAACCTTGGGGGCTTTCAGTCAGATAAATCTTCATAAAATTAACCTCGGCCTAAATAGCCAACTAAGATTTTATTGAATTCCTTACCCGCCGTAAGATGAAGGAGAGGATTCCACCAGCTATCTCAGTGTGAGAAAGCACGGAAAAAAATATATTATTGATATTCTATTCAATTATAATACAATGAGCCCTATTTATACAATACATATCCTACTCCAATTCTATGTGGGACTACGACTAATTCACATTATTTACATAACTATCTAACACCCCCTCTTAAGCCGGTGCATACAAATTATATATACCGAGCTTGTTACATATTTAACTAATACGAAAATCAGTGAGGGACTTGATGAAAATATCTGCAAGCTGATCATTCGACTTCACAAAAGTTGTAGTAATATCTCTTGAGAGTATCTTTTCTCTGACGAAGTGATAGTCAATCTCAATGTGTTTAGTTCTCTTAAGCTCTTAAGTGCATATTTTTGGAGGTCGGGTGAATAGCATCGATCCCTTTTGAATTCTCGAGTAACCCAAAAAATATGCACTTAAGAGCACGAGGAACTAACTTATCTTTTCCTGGAGTAAGGTTATGAACAAAACACATGCTCCCAAAGATACGGGGTGGAAGAAAGAACAAAGGTGAGTGGGGAAACAAGATAGAGAATGGAACTTGATTTTGGATAGCTGAGGATGGCATACGATTAATAAGATAACAAGATGTGAGAACTGCATCCCGAAAAATGCAACGGAAGATAAGATTGTATGAGTAGGGTACGAGTTGTTTCAATGAGATGTTTATTCTTTCTTTCAACTACCCTATTTTGTTGAGATGTGTTCCGACAAGATGTTTGATGAACGATTCATGAGAGTTCATAAACTGTTGAAATGGGAAAGACAAATACTCCAGGGCATTATCACTACGAACTGTGTGGATAGAAACCCCAAATTTATTTTGAATTTCAGCGAAGAAGGTCGGGAAAATAGAAAAACAACTTAGATTGATTTTTCATCAAAAAAAACTGACAAAGCAGTAGAATCCCAAGGTAGAATTGACCCGACTAGGACCCCAAACATCTGAACAGACTAAAGTAAAAGGTGACTCTGCTCGATTATCAGGACGCCGCGGGAAATAGGAGCGAGTTGCTTACCGAGCTAACATGACTCATACTCTAGAGTGGACAAGTGAGATAATCCAAGTACCATTTTCTAAAGTTTTGACAACCTGGGATATGCCAAGTCCCAACCGTTTATGTAATAAATCTAGTGAATCAGTAATAGGACAAGTTGTTGAAGAAAGACAAAATGTGAGTCCATATGATTTATCAAGGATAAGGTAATAAAGTCCATTTGATTCATGTCCGGTACCAATAATCCGTCCCGTAATGTGTTCCTGTATAAAAAACAAGGTCATCAAGAAATAAAACAGAGCTTTTAAGTGATTTGGCTAAACGACCAACGACTATGAGATTAAAAGGACTACCGGGAACATAAAGAACTGAATCTAAAGATAAGGAAGGAAGTGAACTTGCTTGACCTGTTCCAGTTGCCATGGTTTGAGACCCGTTGGCCATTGTAACTGTTGGAAGAGATTGAGAATATGAACTAGTAGTGAAAAGAGAATTGTTTATCAATAGCCCAAGAATTGAAGGATGAAGATTAAGAGACACAAGTCACGCTATTACCTGTTGAACAATCGAAGCTATCTCTGAAGATGTCTGTTTACATGCTTTATACTGAAGGAACTTAATATAATCCGATAGAGAAACCATCCAACTATTCATAGTATTGGATCCCATTTCGCTACAATCAATTTCCCAAATTCTTGACTAAAACTCGTATGGTTAACCTTAGAATACCAAATCAGAACAAGTTACGGTGGAGACTTTTTTTTTCCTTAGTTAGATGGAGTTCAAAGGGAAACCAAGTTCTCCACTTGAAATAGTGAAAAATTGAAGAAATATCTGGGAATACACTATTCACAACGGGGGAAGGGGGGAGGGGATTTCACGCCGGAAAAGTTCACCATTCACGCCGGAAAAGAATAAAGTTGTCAGAATTTGATGTATCTATATGGGTAGGCTTGGAATCATAGGACGACCAAACAGTCCTAAAGAAACTTTGTCAAAAACTATCCAGGAAACACCTCACACGCAGGGGCGTGAGTAGGAGCCTCACCGAAAAATATTCTGCCGGCGGCGTGTGAGGGTGCGTAGGAGGGGATCTGCCAAAGAAATTTTTACGGGTTGGTCGCCAGAAGCTGATCTACCTCGTGGTGGTGTTGGTTTTTGCACAACACCGATAGATATGAATGAACTTTCTTGTGGACAGACCTGCGGTCATCAAAAAAAATTTCGGTTTTCTTGTTTGTTCTTCCCGGAATCGCTGGTATTTTTGCACAGCAAAGGATCTCTCATAGTTGCTCGGATACCATGTGAGAAAGCACGGAAGAAAAATATATTATTGATATTCTATTCAATTATAATACAATGAGCCCTATTAATATAATACATATCCTACTCCTATTCTATGGGGGTCTACGACTAATTCACATTTTTTAAATAACTATCTAACACTCAGGAAATAACTGATCCTCCAACTTCCATATTTGCTTGGCAGGAAATACCTGATCCTCGACAGTTGTTTACAAGCTAGATTACGCTTCCAAGCTATATTGCAAAAGCAATAAGTCTCTCTCTCCTCACAAATAACTTTCTTCCGAAGTTTGCTAAAATATTCTCCATGAGAAACAGGACAAAATCGTGTAGATTAGGACTAACTTTTTGTTTTTGTTTAACTTCTGGAGCACCAACGACATTCCTTATTAAGTATATGGGTTACTGTGGCTGTTTTAGCATTTGCCATCAAAACCAGATGAGGAAATTCATCCTTTAGAGCAACATCACCACGCCAAACTTCAAACAAAACCTGAAAACAGTTCCTTTCTCCTACTGAGTAACCAACAGATTTTTTTTTTTTGTGGGGTCAGGAAAATGAAAGGGAATTGAACCCAACGTGAACTGAGTAGCCTACAGATTTTGTGAACTGACTGAACTCTTTTTCTCCCTTTATAGTCTCTTTCAGTCTCTTTCATAAGTAATCCCATATGTTTGGATCACTTCGTCTAGACACCATGCAAGGTGACTATTCCTATACTTCACTTAATCACTTCCTTGCACAAAGTGTTCTCCTCATCTGCAAACTTCCATTACTATTTTAGAGGGTTTAGTTTAAAATAATTAGCTTCCATACACAATCTGTTTTTTAATCAGACTGCGACTCTGTTCCAACTCATAAATAGGTCTATCACCGCTAATTCCATCCAGTAAAAATTATAAAATTCTAATCCTAAAAGTTGAAGTAAGAACTTATCGATATGTGATAGCATACCTTTCATCAAGATAACTACTGTACTGGGAAAAAAATTGGGCAGCAGCTTCAATTGTCCAGGTAGAGTAAACTCCTCTTACACCTATGTAAGATATGCACAAACAAAAGAATCAGTACAGTCATGATACATGTATTCCAGCAATATGTCTGAACGGCTATAGAATGTTACTAAATCTTTTTTTTTAAATAACGAAATGTATTAATCGTCCAAGCACAAAGAAAGTGCTAGAGATACAAAAGACACAGGATTTTTCTCCTTTCTCAAGGAGCTCAGGAAGTCCCCTGTATCAAAAATGAAGTACAACTTTCAAATTACATCAATGGCTCTGTTAATCTTGCATTATTCTTCTCCACCAGAATGTAATATTTTTAGTCGTCCATCCACCTACCAGGACCCCATATTTTTCTGTGATCACCCCCCTTTCATGAAGTATAAACTAATAATAAGTGCCTTATGTATTATTTTGGGACATCCAGAAAGGACAGTTTGAGTTCCATTTTTTTTCTTTTGAGATGGTAACATTTCAGTTCCAGTTTTCCAGGAGAGAAAGGAGTAGCCTGACTCAAATTTTCTCCCTCACGCATCAACACTGAGGCTCTGCCCTTCTCAGAAACCTTTGTGTAATCCATAGTCCTCCTTCTAAAGTTTTTGATATGCCAGTTTCATAATACTAAAGCTTTAGCCCTAAAGTGTCAAGAAATTCCAAAATCAGGCAACCCAAATCCAATTACAAGGTAGCAGAGGTCATTTGTTCTCCATTTGCTTCCACATCACACCACCCACAACAGCCGCTTGTAAAACGCCACTTGAGCAACAAAGGACAAAATGGACCACAAAGACATACATGTCCTATAAGTGATCTAGAGATAAACATACCAAAATCTTTGTTGTGCACAGGATCATTTAGTCCTTCTACAAGTGAACCAGTAACGAAATTTTGCGGAACCAACTTTGTGCAGTGGTTGTATTTTGTCCACTCTGTACACAAAAATGACTGCATGACCAAGCACCGAACTGCAATGGGAAAAAGAAAAGGAATAAAAAAAAGTAGCAGAATGTTAAAAAAAGAATTAAAAAAAAGTAGCAGGATGTTAATGTGGTAAACCATTAAAACAATCAATCAAATAAGTGTTCTCTACCATAATATATATCAGTCTACTATTTTTTTCCCTCTACCTTGAGGATTATCATGACAAAAACCACGTTCCCACAGTACAGCTAACCACTCAAAAATTTCTTCTAAACTGTCCATCCAAGTTCGGCACACATTTCCATTGATAGTTTTTACTGAATTCTCTGGAGACAAAGAGGAATGAAGCAACAAGGTCATCTGCAGGAAATTTTGTTATACAGTAGTGTTTGTTAGTATGTGATAGTGATGATACATCCCATATGACTGGAATTGATAAACTTCAGCAGCATATCAAATCACACATAAAAGGAAACCTATACGGGAAAAGCATAAAATCAAAAGGGAAAAAGATCTGGAAGAGAAGTGCACCATAAGATAGCGCACTGACCTATAATCAATTTCTTAAATCACAAACTTTTTACTTTCTTGGTTTGAGTTTTTAGAATCTCAACACTCTAGTGAAGCAAAATACCTAAAAATTAATACATTTATTTCTAATCAATAAATTAATAAATCATCCTAATATGAGGGTTCAGCGGAATTCCTTCATCACCTTAACGTATACAAGGGAATGTTGCAAATGCTTAACTGCTTTTTTGATTACCAAAAGACAATTCACAGCTATGCAAAGAGAATGTGATAGTATTTGTCATCATGTGATCAAACCTGGTGACTCCATGCTGCTTCGACCAAGTGAGTGCCATACTCTTCGAGCATTTCATAAAGAAGAAAAAATGCCTCCCATTTCTGGTAGCAACTGGAAAGGAAATCACTTTTGTTGCCAATTATCCCAACTCCCAGGGACTTAGCTTCCTCCTCAGCCCACCTTTCCCTTTTAGTCATACCACGATAGACTAAACTTCTCTCGTCTATGGTCTTAATAGTGGTTTGATACTGGTTTTTCTCGTCTAAATCTATGGTTCTCTTCAGTATATATAAAGATTGCTTCCTCACTGAGCTCTCTTTATCAACCTAAGAAGATTACAGATATTAGATAATAAAAAACAAGGTACTTGTAGGCTTGTCGCAAGAGCTATTATCAAACAATGGAAACGCATTATAGTAGGTAGATATACAACATACCAAGCCTTTTTTCATTTCATCCCAGAATTGTTTCTCTGCTCTCAAATCAAACACTTCTGCCTTGCTACTCATATAAATATACTGGCATTCATCAGTATAAGTAAAGAAAGACAGGTACAGAGAAAGTATAGAATATGCATCTCTTCTCTCCAGGGGCCCCAAAGAAAACAATGCCTTGCAACTCTTCCATAGTTTCTCTAAAATACTTCTCCTAAAAGAGCAATAATCTAGTGGCATAAGTCCAGAATTCAGACACTTTATACATGAATAAGTAATCATCATTTCATGTCCAATTAAAAAGCAAGAGAATTTTACCGAGAAAGTACATAGTTCTGTCCATTAATTGAGACTTCAAAAGCAGAATGAGAATCAAGTGCTCTGAATATGGAGGGCAGCAAAAAGGTAATTGCAGAAGACCGATGCTCCAAGCTTTGTGAAAGCATTTGAATTGTAATATTGCAAAGATCCCAGAGCAACTTTGCAGAAAATATATCAGTGCAGCATCCGTCTACGGAGTCCAATCCAGATACTGATCTCACTGTATGTAAACTTTGCTGAGCAGCATCTAGTATCAAGGTTAAAATATGACAAGAAACAGGCAGCGGCAAATAGTTAGGATTGCATTGCACAAGATTGTCATATATCTCGTTGTCTCTTAACTGCGAACATAAATTTAGTATGCACTGTGGCTCCAAATGCCGGTCTTCTGAATAATTAGAAGACAGGCACCATTTATAAGCATCTAACTCTTCACTTTGAATCTCAGTCATAGATAGTCTGACCAATCTTAACAAGAATGGGATAATGGTTACTTCAACAACCCCCCAACTGTTTGTGTCAGAGACAACACTGAAAGTCATGCCTGCAACCTAAATCCGTCGTCAAGTTCAGTCGGAGAAAATCAGAAACAAAATTTTGGCAAAAAAAAAAAATCACATCACCTATAATCTGAAGTCCATAAAATTTTATATATATCCTTATTCAGCAGAAATGAATACTATTACCTTGTTAAATAATTCACGATCAATGGAATGAACCAGCTTCATTAGGGGAAGAAATATTTTCCAAATCAATAACTGCATATATCTAGTCTCAGCTCCTGCAGAAAAGGTATAAAATGTATCAAGCCAGTAAAATGTTTTAGGCCAAATGAAAAGATTTGAAGCCTATAACTAGAATTCAACAAAAATTCTCTGGCTGACAAACTAATACTTCCAAGCCTCACAGACCACAATGGTTAAAATATTTGGAGGAATGAATATGATCCTTAAGATAGGCAAGCAACATAATGATGCGACATAAATGCACAACCAGGAGCAATTCTAAAATTTCTGTATGACAAGCCACAGAGAAACTTTAAAATAATTTTATTTTAATATGAGTTATATATTTTGTATGCCAGTAATATAAATGCAGCAGTACTTAAAGCGGTGAACTGATGACCACTCAGAAAAGGTGATATACCAAGCTGAGAAGGGCCCTCACTGCTTGTCCCACTACTATCTAGCACTTGAAGTTCGACAATTGTAATCTTCTTGAGCTTGTGCCAAACCCATTAACTATTTCCTATATTCGAATGGATTGAGTTGAAGAAGTTAAAATAAGGTCTGACATGGAAAATGTGAAAAAATGTACCTATCTTATTTAATGTAAAGAACAAAAAATTTATGCAAAAGATATTCATTCATCTTAATCGGGAAAAGGAAAAATGAAATGAAATGTCAAAGTAGCTATTCATTATAATTTTTGTGACGACCCGGCCAGTCGTCTCATGAGTTACCGCTCCGTTTCCCCCATTTCTGCTTCATTATGCTTCGTTATCCGTGTTTTATGTGATCGAGTTGAGTAGTTTGCGTTCGGAGTGGATTTGGTAAGAAATGAGACACTTAGTCTCTTTTAAGAAGGTTTAAGTTGGAAAAGTCAACCGGATGTTGACTTATGAGTTAGAGGGCTCGGATGTGAGTTCCGATGGTTCGGTTAGCTTCGGGAGGTGATTTATGACTTAGGAGTGTGATCGTAATTGGTTTTGGAGGTCTGGTGTAGAATTAGGCTTGAATTGGTAGAGTTAGTATTTTGGCGATTTCCGGTTGTTAGGCGAGATTTTGATCCGAGGGTCGGAATGGAATTCCGAGAGTTGTTGTAGCTTCGTTATGTCAATTGGGATGTGTGTGCAAAATTTCATGTCATTCGGACGTGGTTTGGTTGGGTTTTTGATCAAAAGAGTAATTTAGAAGATTTTGAAATTCTTAGGCTTGAATCCGACGCGAATTTGGTGTTGTGATGTTGTTTTGAGCGTTCCGAAGGTTGGAACAAGTTTGAATGAAGTTATGGAATATGTTGGCATATTTGGTTGAGGTCCCAATGGCCTCGGGTGAGTTTTGGATGATTAAACGGACTATTTCATCTTTGGGAAAATTGCAGATTTATATTTTTTTCCTTCAGCTGTGCACCAGAAAATTTCTGGTGCGATTAGTCCAGTTTGGAAGCTCATATCTTGTAATCTATAAGGAATCAGAAAAATTGCAAAACATGAAAGTTGTAGCCCTTGTATTCTAGTTTCCAGAAAGTTAAACCATTCATGATTTGGATATTCTATGAGAAAGTTATGATTGATCGAAGTTGGCTGGTGGAGCAATTTCGACAGAATTTTCTGATGCACTTTAGAAGCTCATGTCTCGGAATATATAAAGAGTTATATAGTGTACAACCTATCAAATGAAAGATCTTCGAGTCTAGTTTCTAAATCTTCAAACCGTTGATCATTTGTATATTTCCACAAGGGGTTATGAGCGTTTAACAGTAGGTGTACAGCAAGGGAAAATGTTAGGAGGATGTACAACCTGCACAGCGCACGGTACAACTCGATGAAGCCAGGGCAAAATGTTTTTAAGTCTTCTTGTCCGCAATTTTGGGTATATTTTCACTCATAGTTGCTCATTTTTGGAGGTTCTTGAAGGAAATTAACGAGGGATTCAAGGAAAATCGATTGGAGGTAAGAATTTCGGACCTAAAACTCGTTTATATTCTGAAATCCACCTAGAAAATCATTGAAGTCTTGCTAAAAATGGAAGAAATAGGGCTTGGGATTTTGAAATTCTAATTGGGTATTTGGAGGACCATTTGGGGTCGAATTTGAGAACTTTTGATATGTATGAACTCGTTGGGAGATAAGGAACCCGATATGAAAATTTCTGAGCTTCGAGAGGTGGGCCCGGGTCTCGGGTTTTGCTAATTTCGGAATTTTTGGTATTTTTCGATTGTTTTTGCTTGGGCTTTGTCCCCTCAGCATATTGTGACGTATTCGTTCTGATTTTGGATAGATTCGACGCGCGTGGAGGCCAATTCGAGGGGCAAAGGCGTCGCGGGCTAGGGATTTAGCCGGTTCGAGGTGAGTAGTGATTGTAAATGATGTTCTTGAGGGTTTGAAACCCGGGATTGTACATCTTAGTGCTATATTGAGGTGAGAGACGCGCTCGATGATGAGCGTGGGGTCGTTTATTACTGGGGATTGTGACTTGGTCCATCACGATTGATGATTTTTACCGCGTATTTGACTAAAACTTATTTGTTATCACCATGATTTGGGCTGATTGCCATATTTGGGCTTCGTGCCAATTATTTGAACCCTTCGGGGATTCTTATCACTGTTTCCTCACTATTTTGACTTATTACTTGAACTCAGTCATGTTGTTTTTCACTGTTTTACAACTCAGCCACTTTTACTCAGTTTTGAGACGTAAATAATATTTTAATAATGTTTTTGGGCTGAGAACTACTGTTTTACTATGCCCGAGGGGCTTGTGATGATTTTCTGACTGAGTGCGGCCGAGGGCCAAATGTGAGGATATACTGAGTGATATGAGGCCGAGGGCTTGAGATACTTTATATACGCCACAAGGTGGCTTGACTGATATGAGGCAGAGGGCCTAGATTTGATGCCCTGAGGTGACTTGTATATTGCGCTTGGGCCGTAAGGGGCCCCTCCCGGAGTCTGTACACCCCAGTGAGCGCAGGTACCCATTGTGATGTGAGATATAGCCCAAGGGGCTAATATTGTGTGATAGCCCGAGGGGCTGATATTGTTCCATGTGATAGCCCGAGGGGCTGGTATTGTTCTGAGATTTGAGCCCGAGGGGCTGGTACTGTTCTGCGATATTGTACGAGGGGCGGATTTGTTGATATTGAGCCCGAGGGGCGATCTTCTATCTTTTTTTTTTACTTCACATTATTTACCTGAAAAACTACATGTTTTACCTGTTGAAAGGAGATTTTACTTGATTTCTCACTGATTTACTGTTTTCAAATGATGTTTTACTGCTTCATTATAGAATGCCTTGTGCTTTACGTGCTTTCTTACTTTCAGTCATTATTTATATTTGTTACTCACTGGGTCGGAGTACTCACATTACTCCTTGCACCATGTGTGCATATTCAGGCGTTGTTGGTTCCGCTCCGGAGTGCTGCCCGTCCAGGCGGTGATTCAGAGACTACGAGGTAGTTGTTGGCATCCGCAGCCCCGTATCTCCCTTATCTTATTGTTTCTATGTTCTTCAAACAGTTGTGCCAGATATTGTATTTAGTAGACTTGTATCAGGATCCATAGTTGCTCATGACTTGTGACACCCTGATTTGGGCTGTGTCGGGATGGGTTTCTATTATGGTTAACTATATTTCCGCGAATTATTGCTATTAAATCATGCTTATATTGTTTTTATGTTAATTAACTGCTTAAAATGAGATTTTGGTTAAATTGGCTGGCCTTGTCTTCACGGGAGGCGCCATCACGACCGGGTTCGGGGTTAGGGTCGTGACAATTTCCCACATTACCTCTTTCTTTCTTTTCTTTTATAAGTGCCTTCCGTTTTTTTCCCCCTTATCTTCAGTCTTACATTGAAAGAAATTTTTCTTTCAAGCTTTCTATAAAAAATAGTCATGATTCCACTCTTGGTTCAAAGAAAGCGTCATGGACTCGCGGGAATAAGCAACCTCAATTTAAAGTAGATGGCCCCGTTGCTTGGAAACAAGGAACTATATCATCCATTCAGTATGCAACACAGTGTAATAAATCTCTTAACGGGAAATTAGAAATAAATTAACCATTCTCAAGTCATTTTATCTTACACAGTCACATGGTAAAAGATAACTTCTGGTGGTTGATACACTATCTGAATCATTAATGACTATTGAAGATGAGAGGGGCCATTGAGAAAGTTTAAGAATTTGGCTTGTTAGAAATGAGGATCTACTAAGTAGTGTTTGGTTTTTATTGGAAGATTTTATTTTCCTTGAAAAAGTTAAAAATTTTAATGGTAATAACTAGGACTTAAAACTCACAAGCCACTCAAATATTTTGAACCATGATGACATGTATCCTTTTCTATGCTCAAAGCAAAGGATGTTTTCTAATTTTGAGAACACAAAAGAATGCCTCAGCGACAATCAACTATACGAGGGGAAACCTAGAAGGATATCAGTCTCTCTCAGACCTAATTGAGACTCTTGATGCAAACCAAGCAGTGTTGACAACCTAATATAACACACTAGCAAAAACAAGAATCCAGGAATAAAAGATTTTTAGCTGCACATACTTTGGCCGTTAAAGCACATTCCTGACTAAGTCTCATGCCCAATAAATCCATGAATGTATCTGACCTGACTTCTTCAGAAGGTGACAAATTGCAGTAACAAACGAAACGACACAGTTCCGCTGCTCAAAATCCAAATGTTTGCTCCCATCTACTATACCCTACCAAAAGCACCAAACACCAAAGAATATTTAACAATCAAAATATTTTTTACTCCAACTCCCACATCAATGAGAATATAGTACATAGAAAAATAACAAGAAAATGATATCAAAACTTAAAGTCTCAATGATCAAAGCCAATAATAAAGCATACTTTTAACAATGATAAAGGATTTTTCGGGGAAAAGTGAAGAAGAAAGATTTAAATGTCTATAATGAAGCATATAGATATGTGAATCTTACTGCGTCACTGGAATCAGATTCGCATATCCCTTCTTCTCCTTTTTCCGTAATTTTCTTTTTCCTTTATGATAGGCAAACAATTTACTAAGCGAAAAACTTATTTAAAAAAACAATTTCTTAAAAGAAACAACCCAAGGAGGTTGCACTGAGCGGATGCAAGTATCAGCTCGACCTCTGTATATATAGTTATTATTTTTCAGAAAATATAAAGCCACACGAGTTCATACACATTGTCACAAAGGTGAATTGGGTTCGGCAACCACTAATTTAAAATCCTGCATCTGCCTCTAGGGATGCAACTGTATGCAATTAAGTACAGAAGCTCCAAAAGATTAACCTTGCCAAAGAAACAACCCCCCCCCCCCCC
>MCJB01050824.1:26375-37165 GCA_002018475.1 Nicotiana obtusifolia | reverse complement strand
CTTTTTTTTTTTTTTTTTGATAACAGGAGGGTGTCCGAGATAGCTTGCGCACACCATGGCTAATTCCGCCGAGTACCTGCTACCCCCACCAGGCACCAAGTAACTTTGTCCACCCCACAAATAGACTGTGATACAATAAGTAATTTGCTATAGCCTTCGAAAGCAGTTGCAAAATGAGTAGCTCACGTGGATGGCCATTAAGTTATTTAGCTCGTTTTAGCAATACTTATTACTTATGGCTTAAGTTAGCAGTGCATTTTAGCTTCTTTAGTGCATTCTAGGTCTATGAATAATACCTTGCTGAAAGTGGGAAACTCGTTGAGGAGAGTAGAGAAAATTGATGAAGGAGCAGCTTTTGTTGAAGCCAATATGCAGTCCAGCATCGCCGGAATTGCTGCCGGAGGTACTTGCCGGAAACTGCTCAGAAGTGAATCGACGATTGGGTCCAGTGGCGTAGCCATCGGCGAGTCCAATTCCGCAGAGGAAATAAGTAATAATGGAGTTTTAACGGCTAGTTTTTTATGCCGATAAACCCTAAACCCAGAAAGAGCGCCAGCGAGCTGGGATTTATGGAGATAGTTGCAGTTTGCAAATATGTCCTCCTACTTTTTTGTATTTGTATTTGTATCTCAGAACTTAGGAAAAGGTCCAAATGTATCATTAACTTTGCTATTATGTCTTACATATGTCTTTCCTCTACTTTTTGGCTCATAAGAACCATATAGTTATTATGCACCCCTCGCTAATAGAAATAGTCCAAGTAATGTAGTGGTATATTGAATATTTTCAATTGTTCATGAATATATCTGAACATTTTCAATTTATTAATACTCAAATTGAAAAGGAAAAAAAAGGTAAAATGTTACGACAACCCTTTAAACTTATTAGTATATTTGATTTAAATACTTTGAACTAAGGTATGTTATAATTGAACGTCTAAACACATCATAAAGTATTTCTATTAAACACTTTTAGGTCAAACTTTAGAAAATCTTCTGTGTGTACTCTCAAGCCCCATTATGTGGATAAATTAACCACTTAAAATATATCACATCCTTTAATTAAATACATCAAAAAAAGGTTTTTACATAACAAATAAAAACATAACGGATCAGTTAAAAAAGAACTCAATCAACTAAACGCAAATTCTTACTTCGTTAACCAATAGTCCTGATTCGTTGAAAAAAGAAAACCAATAGACATTTTCTCATAATTTCCTCACGAGTATCTAATAGAAATATTTTATCATGCGTTCATGTGTTCAATTGAAACATTTTTAGTTCAGAGTATCTAAAAGAAATATATTGATCTTTAAGAATTTGTTATGTATGACGCCCAAAAGAGAAAAAGAAAGGAAAGTGAAAGTATCACATGTAGCCGTAAGATTCAGTATATTCCCAAAAAGTTCAGGCTTTTTACATGGCAATTGACACTTGGCAGCTTACTCATTTCCCATTAGCCACCAACCAAATGCGTGAAACCCCATAACATAATCAGAACTGAAGCAACAACAAGACAAAAAACCAAAACAATCAATAAGAAACCCTCAGTATCTGGACTGTAATGTGTACATTGGGCAATCTCAAAATGCCGTCTTTTTCACCATTTTCCTCTCTTTCTTTCTTCCTTCTCTTGACAACTCCGAGTAATCCCCTTTTTACTCTTACTTTTTAACTAAACAGATTTCAGCAATCATTTGTGTAATGTTGCTTATGTTTCTTTATATATTAAATTTCTTTCAGGTTTTGTGAAAACTGCCTTAACCCAAGATGGGTTTTGCTCTGCACCATCAATTTTTGATTCTGATGCTGATTCTGATTCTAATTCCAGCTCTCAGCCGCTTTACTGGAAAGTTACTAACCCCACACTCTCCCCTTCTCATCTCCAAGGTCAGTACATTGTTTGGCTCCATATATACTACTATTGGAAAGAAGGGAAAAACAAGAATCCATCAAGTTCAGTTTTTGATTGTTTTGAATTTATCAAGTTCATGTCTGATCACATGTAGATTAAATTAGACTAATGTGAAAGGCTTTTATATTGTCAGTGTATAACTTAAAGTTATTGGCTAATGGTGTGCAATGAAAATGTTGCTGGATGCTATTGTTACTTGTTTGATTATGGCTATGCCATGGTAAATACTTATCCACACCTGGTATTTACACCAAACTATACTAATTTATCATGGTTAAGGCATAAATCAAAGTGCGAATGTGTATAGACTAACTATGGTTTAGTGATAAGAGTGTATGTATGTATTTCTCAAAAAAAAAGATAAGAGCGTATGTGAATACATGTATCTTGTATTCATTGGTTTAGTGTAAACACTAGGTGCGGGGTAAGTTTTTACCGTCTTATATTCTCTTAGCGACCCTGCAAATAATTAGATGTCTTTTTCTTAGGATAGCTTTTAGCATTTGTTTTACAGTGATGCTTCTGCAAATTTTGTTGAGACAATGATGATGCAGATGAAACTAAGGCTATTTATTTATTTATTTGTTCTTTGTTTGCTTGCAGACTTGCCGGGATTTACCCGTAGTGTATATAAGCAGGACCATGCTTTAATTACTCCTGAAAGCCATGTCTTCAGCCCTTTGCCTGATTGGTATGCTCAACCAACCATTTGCACTATCTGGCTGATAGACTCATATATCTTTGTTGATTGCTCATCTAAGAAATTTGGCAGGTCGAATACTTTGGGAGCCTATCTAATTACACCAGCAACCGGCGCACATTTCGTCATGTACTTGGCAAAGATGCAAGGTGTTTTATTGAGTGTTTCAATAATGCTGCCATATATTGCAGAATAATTAAGGATATTTTCATGTTAATCTGCCATTTGAGCTTTCTTGTTTATATGTTATCCGGTGGTCTGGTTTTAGATTAAGTTTAAAAGAGTCAGCAAGGGTGGTGGATGCATCCTTATTTGTATTCTCTTAATTTAAGAGAAGCGTCAATTCCACACAAAAAAAAGGTATGTAGAGCCAGTGCTATGAAGACCAAAACAAAGGCTTTTAAAGTCTATTATATCCTACTTAAACTAACAAGTGTGAAGAATCTACAGGCACCTCATGCTACAGACAGTAGTCTCTATCCTCAGCTACAAAGCCAAATAATGTTAGCCAGAAAAAGTTGCATGGTGCATTCTGTAAAAGCTCTATGAATGTTTGGTTGTAACTATTTGCAATTTTTCTTCTTGCAGAAAATTCAAAATCAGGGCTCCCTCCTAGTGATGTTGAAAGGTGGGCAGATTTCTAGTGATTGTTTCTTTTTTCAAAACTTCTTGACGCAGAGTATACTTTAAACTTGGGGCATGCTTTTTCCAATTAGAGCCTCTTGAGCTATATTTTTCTAATTACTATTTTTCTACTACCACAATGGAACAAAAAGTTCTAGTACTTCCTTTATATAATTTTTCTTACTCTTGCGAAATCAGGTTCATATTTGTGGTCCAAGGAAGTGTGATTCTCACCAACGTGTCCCGGAATGTCCATAAACTAACAGTACGCCAGCTATACTTTTATAGCCTGCCATTTTGTTTATTACTGTAATGAAGTTTGTGAAGATGCTGCTACACATAGCTGGTATAATGCCAGGCAACCATCAATTTTGTGTATAAAGAAAGATTCTACTTCCTTTTTTTCTATTCGTGTCAGCAGATATAAATTTGCTGGCCCAATGATGCTTTAACTCATAGTTGTTAAGGAAAAGATTCTACTTCTTATGCCTTCTAACTTCAAATGCAGGTTGATTCGTATGCTTATCTGCGTCCCAATTTGGATCACACAGTGGAAGCTGATGCAGCTGCTACTCTTGTTGTATTTGAACGGAGGTCAGTCTTTTATTTCATAGTACCTCATGTTGGTGTCATTCCGTACCCTCGAATTGACTTGTGGCATTGTAATAAAATGCGTTATTTTTTCAACATCTAACTTTGATTGCCAGGTTTCTTGTCTATTTAATTTTAAATGCTCAAAGTCTTTTGTTTTTAGGTATTCTGGCTTGGAAAATCATGTTACTGAGCAAATTGTTGGTTCAACAGACAAGCAGCCCCTTCTTGAAACTCCTGGCGAGGTATTCTTTTCTCATCTAGATACAATTTGATTCCCTTATTTGAACTATATTATTCTATATCGGTCTCCTCTCTATTCAAAATCGTAAAACTCAAGTCCTTGGAGAGAGAAAGGAGGTTTCTTTTTCCTTATTGTTATAGAGTTTTGGTTTTAATCGTAGAATTCAATAACATCCTTTATTTTTCCATTTCCTTTTCTGTTGCCAGATTTTTGAGCTAAGGAAGCTTCTGCCAACGTCTTTAGCTTATGATTTCAATATACATGTGAGTTCTACCACTTTCCTGTGGCTATTGTTTCACATCACTTGTACCTAATTTATTACACTCCGGATAACTTTTAACTCTGGAATATGAGCTTGCTTAGATTTGGTAGAGTTGAGTAATATAAAACTTCTGCAAACGAATGAAATTTTGCTTAAATGTTAATGAGGTTCCTTGAAGCTGGCTGAAAGTGTATCCATAGTAATTTCCTACCCACAGGCAAACTTATTAAGTTATACATATAGAACTAAAGGTATACAATAGTCTCACTTGGATCTTCTTCAGTAGTCTTTTCCTAAATTTTTTGTTTCCTTCTATTTTCTGCCACATGTTTCTGCCTGCGGAAGATCATGGATTTCCAACCAGGAGAATTCCTCAATGTCAAGGTATGCTTTTCCACTAGTATTGCTTGTGTCCCTTTCCTTGGTTCTCCTAGTTCTGTCACATTGTATCAGCAAGGGCTTCACCTGTATAAAAGAAGAAGACATAAAAGTTATATTTTACATTGCTTATACAATATTTGACGGTATTCTGTAGTATTAATCATTACACTAGATGATTAACTGGCATGTTGCTTGATCTTCCATAATATTGTTGAGAACCAATTGTTTCTCAGCTGCAATTACTTCAAGTTTTATATAAAATGTATTTCTGGCTGAATCACAGGAAGTTCATTATAACCAGCATGGTTTGCTGCTTTTGGAGGGGCAAGGTATTTATCGACTGGCTGATAGCTGGTATGGATCAAACTCTGTATATTGAGCCTTGATTTGATAAGATCTCCTGGAAACATTACATGTATGCCTTTGTAAATATATGCATGCATGCACTATGGCTCCATTTGGTAGACGATAAAATGTTTTGACAAAAAGTATTTCTTATTCTCTGAAACATGAAATTCTTTTACGAAGAAGCTCATGAGCGTAAAACTGGGAAATGATTTGAAAAGTGTGTCCCCATTGAACATTATAGATGCCTAATCACAATAACATCATTAGCCAATCAATATTTCGTAGTCCGAATATAAAACTTGAGATCTGCAAATGATGGAAAATTTGTTTGCCATGAGATATTAGCCTCACGAACTAGCACCTTCTTTGTCTAATGTAATTTATCCATGCAAGCATTCGTCAGGGTTGTTAAGTCCCTGATCTTTTGTGTGAAGCATTTCTGAGGACATATCTCCTAACTTCTTTTTAGATAGATAGTAAAAGAATAGAACTTTAACATACTCGAGAAAAGATTTCTTGCTTTCAATCCATTGACACATCGCAACCTAAAATCATGGTCTAACATTCTCTCATTTTCTTTTGGATAGGTACCCGATTCAAGCCGGTGATGCTATTTGGATGGCACCATTTGTGCCTCAGTGGTAAGTGAGAGATGCAGGATCTTTCTACTGCAAGTATGTGAAAGCATGTCTTAGTGATATCCTTGCTCTTCCTTTCAGGTATGCTGCACTGGGCAAGACACGTTCACGCTACTTGTTGTACAAAGATGTAAACAGGACTCCACTATAGTGATATTCGACAAATCACTCTGTTCTGAGTATGGTTCGAATGGCATGCTTTGCACTGTGCGATGTCGCTTTTTCTCCTTGATCACCCTATCTTTTGGGTTGACATAAACCTTATGTGCATTTATTGAATTCTTAGTTAAAACAATCATCTGTCATTGTTGGCTTTGTCAAAGGAGGAGGAAAGAAAGAACTTAAATATTTCTAGATATCTTGCCTTGTTATGCTTGCATGTTATCTTAGCATGAGAAGGGAAATTTTGAGAATGATATTTCTGTTTATTTCTTTTTTTGAATTCCAATAACAGATAGTAGCAAGGCCAATAGGTTTCCAAAACATGAGCATTAAGCCCCCATAAAATACATTTAAACCAAGGGTAGAAAAGAAAGAGGAAGACGACCAACCTAACTTAAAGCAGCAAAAACAACAAATCAGTAGCTTAATGGATCTCACTCCATATTACTTAATTCATGGCTAACGTATAAAAGAGTCCACAAAGTTGTTCATGTTTAGTGATACAATGTTTATTTAGTAGTCACAGAAAGACCTTTAGTAGTAAAAAAATGACCTTATAATTAAAATCAATTATACAATCCAACCAAATATTCCAAGTAATGAAACTAGTTATAACCTTTTAAATGTTAATTGCACAGGGAACTGAATTATCTTCTGAGACCAGAAGATGAGACAAGGAATTAAGTGTCGCCAGGCACACTTCCTACTCAACATGCGGCATCTGCATGAAGAGAAACTCAAAAGATTTGTCTGATTTCTCAAACTCAAGCATGCTAAGAGCAACTTCACAACTTTGTGAAACAATAGGCTCAGGATCCTTGGCAAAATCCTCAAGAAGTGCAAGACACTCGGCATCTGCTATGGAACCAAGAGCTTCGGCTGCTTCATGTCTAACCATTGGATGCTCATTGACATCTTTAAGAATCCTGGACAGGGCATCTGAAGCCTTTTTGTTCTGCAATTGACCCAATACATAAGCAACCTCATGCTTTAATAGAGCACTCCTTGAACCTAGTGATTCAATAATTGCAGAGATAGCTTCATCTCCTCCAATGTTTCGTAGTGCAAAGAGAGCAGCATAGCGTTCATACATGCCCTTTTCTTCACTCAAAAGAACTTCCCTTAGGTCCTCAACAGAGGAATAAGCAGCAGGAGCAGCTGGGTCTACTGACAGAAAGGGTGACGACACCACTGTTGAGGAACCGTCATCAGTAACTACATTCTTCAGCTCTTTGATTCGACTGAGAGCCAGTTCACATGTCTCTCGGACCTCTTGAGCTGGATCTGAAGCCAAACTTCTTTCTAGAAGTGAAATATTACTTTCCAAACCAATTGCACCAAGTGCCTCTGCAGCCTCATGCCTAACAATTGGATGCAAGGAGAAATCAAATAGTACTCTTTCTAAAGCAGGAATAGCATCAGCATCTTGCATTTGACCCAATGCAAATGCAGCCTCATGTGCCAAGAGATTTGAGGGGTCCCCTGTTGCATTAATAAGGGCATTTCGTGGACCTGAGCCCCGAAGGTTCCTCAGAGAGAAAAGAGCTCTAAAACGCTCTGAAATTGGTTGCTCTTGGTCCAGCAATCTGTCACATAGAAACTTCTCCATCTCTTGAGAGACTTTAAATGAATTTTTTGGAAGAACACCTTGGTCCTCCACTCCAACTACAGTCTCAATCTCGTCAACTCTGACCTCCATGTATATGCCTAAGCCGGAGATTGAAACTTCACAGGAATAATGTTGTCACCCGACCAAAATTTTGGCAATTAGCCTTCAAGAGACTTATGCACAGGCGCTGGTAGCAAATATTACTAACCAAGTTTGGATCTTTAATCTATTTCTTCATCACTTTAATACCAAAACTAACAGAATTATGAACCCTACAATTGAAAAATGCATGTTCAGTACCAAAATGTAATGAAACTATGATTTTATATCAGTTGCATAACTAAGCCTGTGCATCTTTCTTGTTGGAATCATTCTTGATATGAAGAATGGACAAATATGAACATAGAAGAGTAAACACCTTATAGAAGTAAAAGCAAAAGTATAATCAATTTTTATTATTTAGATTAAGAACAATAATTATTTAGCTAGGATTGAGGCGCACTTGTTCCTGTTGTTGTATGGCCAGTTAAGTATTAGAATAAGCAATGCATCCCACACGGACTGTTTCAACGCAACAATCAGTTGAACATTATGGCTCAACCTACTCAATCAGTTTTTATCAAGTTACCCACTTTCGAGACACCTAGACTGTTAACAAACTGAAGTATAAGATCATGCATACTGTAATTTTATTCATGAAGACAAGGAGGAGTAACTTCAAGTATGCCCCATATAACTGGTTAGAGTTATTGAAGTCATTGCAATCTTATTCCCCTAAGTTAAACATCTATCAAGTATGCTGGAGGCCACCAGATACAGGATGGTAAAATGCAACACTGATGGGGCATCAAGAGGAAACCCAGGTAGAAGTTCTTGGAGTTTTCGTATCAGAAATAATAATGGAGATCTAGTAAATGCTCAATCTCAGGAGATGAGGGATGGCAATTACACTAATACACAGGCTGAAGCGGAGGCTATTATGCAGGCACTAAAGTACATGGAAAGGATGCATATCCACCAAATGATAGTAAAAACTGATTCTATGGTGCTGAAAAATGTAATGGAAAAGAGGTGGCAGAGTCCTTGGCAAATCATCAATATAATGGAGGAAATTTGGAGGATCATGGGGGAAAGAGATGTGATATTTAACCATATATTCAGGGAACGGAATAAACTTGCAGATTTTCTGGCAAATTTAGCTCTGGACAGAGGAGATTACTCTGCTAATAATTTCCTAAAATGGGAATCATGGGGAAGGAAGCTTATAAACAGTGATAAGAGTAATATACCCTACCTAAGGGTGAGGAATT
Organism: Nicotiana obtusifolia; assembly: GCA_002018475.1. NCBI lineage: Eukaryota > Viridiplantae > Streptophyta > Magnoliopsida > Solanales > Solanaceae > Nicotiana > Nicotiana obtusifolia. The sequence continues at coordinate 28,382 of MCJB01050824.1, read as the reverse complement.
GTAGAAGATGATGGAGTGGTTGAGAGATAAAAGGAAGAAAGGGGCAGAGACAGGAAGGAGGAGCAAGCATCTGAGCGATCAAAATTCTCAAATTCTTAGGAAGAAGAGAATGGAGATCAAGTGTTTCACTAATATAGCTGTTTTATGTGCAGGTTCTAAATTCATGGGTTATTCATCTGAGAAATCTCAGGCGTTCGAACAAAGTAATAAACTATACATGTTGGTAACAATGGAGAAACGAGCAGATCCGAAACACAAAGACATGCAACCAAAATTATCACAAAGCACAGGCATGCAATGACTAATACAACAAAGAATTCCCAATTCACAAGCAGGAACAGATTGGAGAAGCAGATAGCTAGGGAATCAAGAAGCAAATTGGATACATTAGAAACACACACACACACAACAAAGAGTTACGGAAGAACCCAGAAATCTCACAATCAGCACAAGATTGAAACCAATGGAGGCACATCAACAAAAAATACTCAATTTCAGAGTAGACCCAGATCAACCCAAATCCCGAAGCACAAAAGGAAGAAACCAATAGGGAAGATAAGCAACAAACCTGAAATCCATGGAGCGTCAAGATGGAACCTATTGAAGGGACGACGGCGGAATCATCTCCGGCAACAACAGAGAAATCGGCAGCAAAGGGTCGTTCAGATCGAGTTCAATGGCTGCTACTTTGCTTCGCTTAATATTTAGGGTAGTCTGTCGGTCTTTCCTTTTCCTTTTGGCCAAGCGCCAAAAATGTCTTTCCAAAAAGTGCTTTCGGCAATTAATTTAAAAAACACTTTTGAACAATAATTATTGTTTGGTCAAATTTTTTAAAAAATATTTTTAAAAATCAAATTACAAATAAAGATATAAAGAAATTTGCTTAATAGTTAATATTATATAAGTAAATAAATAATTACAAATATTTATTATTAAAAATAACAATTAAGTTTTTTATTTTATTTACGTAAAATATAAAAATAAAATTGAAAAGTACTATATTCTTTCAAGATAATTTAAATATATCAAAAAATCATTCAATAAATATGAAATTTCATCCCAAAAGTCATTTTATATTACTTAATAGTTTAAATTAAGGTTATTTTGGTATATAAAATATTTTGTAAAGGATATTTTTTGTAGGATGAAAAGTTAAAACTGCTTCAGCTTCTGCTTCTGAAGAGAATCTACTTTTTAGCTTGGCCAAACACCTAAAGTTGAGGAAAAAAGTACTTTTTTCAAAAAAAAGCACTTTTGCCATGGTGAGAAGCTTGGCCAAACAAGCAATAAGACTATTTGGTTTTCATTGGTACCGTTTCTTTTATTAATAAAATAGCCACTAGGTGGCACAAAACCTAGTGGCCTTTAATTAAAAAACAAATTAAAAAAAGGCACCTTGACTGACACTAATAAAACAAATAACAATATTGCACAAATATGAAATCAGTCTGACTATTTTGGGGTTACCCATATTATATATATCCAGCTCCAAAATCAACCCTTCTTTACCTCTCTTAATACTTCTCTTTTTTATTCATTTTATTGATAAGTCAGTATAGGTTCTCTCTCCATTCTTTATCCTCCAAAAGAGAGTATCACAGAACAACTTAACCATTTTAAAAGAGAAACGAATATCTGTAGCATCACTTAGAAAATTGAGATTCTTTTGTCATCTGTTCCCTAAATTTTGTATTGGTTCCACATGTTGTTAAATCATGTGAAACAACAAATATATGGACCCTGTGTGTCAAGCTAATTCCTATTTAAAACATTCAGAGTTAATTTATCAATCACCTCTCTCATATATCAGTTTAGAGCCTGTTGCATTTTATAAGGGGCCATTTTTGAATGTTTCTCCTACTCCCTAGACACCTTATAATTGCAGTTGCTGCAATACTCGCTCTGCATATGAAAATTTTTCACGTTTTTCAGCAGTAGAATACCCATAACTACTACAAACTTCCAAGTAAAAAAAATCATCTCACCTCAATTAGGTTTTTACTTTTT
>MCJB01050824.1:5960-25284 GCA_002018475.1 Nicotiana obtusifolia | reverse complement strand
GCCAGTTTATGTTGGGGTATGATGTTCTAAGTAGAAGGAAGAGATCAGTTGTGATAGAATATAGTGTTCTAATCACAGAGGATGTTTTCGTTCCATACTTAGCTGAGCATCTATTCTTCCATAGGTTCCAACATATGATGATTGGTAAGGTATCTATGACTAGGCTATGCACCTCATTTTCCTTTTTCAAGAGCCACCATTTCATTAAGTGCATTTTCAGTGATTGCTTATGATCAAGGATACCTACTGGCCCGTTGAAGTATTTCCAGATAATTTTAGCAAAGTGTCCACTGTGAAAAATATGCTCCACTGTTTCCACACCAGGTCGGATGCAACAAACACATTTTGTGACAGTGGGGGGTCCAAATTTGGCCGTCCTATCATCAGTGGGAAGCTTGTTTCTCAAAGCTCTCCACAAGCAGAACGACCATTTGAAAGGGATCTTTGTGTGCCATGTCATCTTGTTTGAAAAGAGGATCTGGTTTCTATCCCTTAGCACTGACCATGCTGATGAGCAAGAGAACTCACCAGAAGTGGACGGTTGCCATATTGGTTTGTCTCTGAGGCAGGGATTATAATGTATCTTGGTTCGAAGGATGATGGGAATCATGGCCACAGGTGCCACTTGATTGAGTTTTTGAATGTCCCATTGTCCGTCCCTCCAAAATTTTGAGACACTGATATTACCTGGCCTGCCTCCTATTTGTCTGTAACCGGCTAGGTGTCCAATACCTAACCAGTTATCCCACCAGAAGCTGGCGTTTCCTGCATGCAATCTCCATTTGATGTGAGAATCAGCAGTCTTTTTGGTGATCATCAGTCTTTTCCATGACTGCGATTGTCCAGAATGCCATTTTTTGGACATGGGATGGGATCTTTGGCAGTATTTGGCGAGAAGAAACTCAGTCCACAGTGTGCTTTTGGTTCTGAAGTTCCACCACTGTTTGTATTCCATGGACTTACAAATTTCCGTGATGGATCTCAAACCAATGCCCCCTTCTTCCTGTGGGTAAGTTAGTTAGGTTTTTACTTGAAAGACAAAATAGAAGCACAAATTTTCATTCAGAAAATAACATATCAAATAAACAATAGTGAAATTAAACAGAAAAACGCCAAAAGAATCACTAGCAATAATAAGGGTTAGTAAGAGAATCACATACCGTTGATACCTCAGCTCTTTCGTCGCAGCCTATGTCGTAAATTGGGTTCTCCTTTTGTCGATTAGGGTTAGGGTTTGATTTTGGGGGAAGAATGTGTTTTTTTAGTGTTAGAATGGAAGCACGCGATAAACACGTGATTATATTCAGTTCGTTTTTAACTCCGTCTCAGTTTGGACTAGAAGTGCACCGTTCGCATGGTTGGAGGACTCGGTGTTCCAAATTTAAGGAATGAAGATTGATTTTAATCCAGAGTCCAAACATTAGGGACTACTTTGAAAGCCTTTCTCTTTGCTTTGCGTAATTACTACTCCCTCCATTCAATTTAAATAATGTAGTTTGACTCGGGATAAAGTTTAAGAAAAAAATAATACTTTTGAAATATGTAGTCCTAAAAGCTTAAGAGACAAAAGCTTTGTGGGACCATAATATTCGCATGGTTATAGAAGCTTCTCATTAAGGGTAAAGTGGGTAAAATAAGAAGTGTAAAGTAAAATTATTTCTAAATATCGAAATGTATTATTTTTTGGGAACAAACTAATAAAGAAAGCATGCCATTTAAATTGAAACGGAAAGAATAGTACTTATTATAAGAGACCTCTCCGTCAATGTGTGTGCTTTCATAGAATTAACAATTTGATTGAGGGCAGTTCTATCATGATTCTAAGTTCATGCATACAGCTAATAGTTTGTTTGGATGGTTGTTACTTATTGTAATGTATCATATTTTATTTTAAATACAATATTTGTTTTGATTGTTACTTAAATTGTATTGTATCATATTGTTAATTCGTTGTAACAACAAAAAATGTCACTATATCTAACGACCGTGTTATTACCTTTTTCTTGCTTTCATCTTGTCCGTTCTTATATTAAATAATTTATTTTATTTACTCTACCTTTTGTAATATAATCTATTTCGTACCCTTTTTTTTTTTTGTAATTTTACAAGTTTATTTTCATATTGTTGGTACATGATATCATGAAACGACGACAAATAATACAATTTATCCACATTATATTCATCAAAATATTATGTTATAATATAATTCAGTACGATACATTATGAGACCACATGCAACAATCATCTAAACAACTTGTGAATTTTTCTGTTCCTGGCCCAATGCATGGAAGTGACCGTTGATATGGATATCAGCAATCATAACGCTCTATTAAGTTCCGGCCATCTCTGGATCTCTCTCCAGGACGTCTGCTTTCTCTTGCCCCCCTTGTTTTCAACTGCACTTGAGTGAATTCTCCCTGTCAGACCGTTATTTTCTGATGAGTATTTTGGTTTTTATCCTGTTGTAATGACCTGCTACGTTATCATACTACTTAAGTGCCACTTGCTTATAATTTTGTTATGTATGAGGCTTACATAAGAAAAAAGCTAGCAATTGGTGGGAAATTCTAAAGAAATATGGACATTTTCTTAGAAGACCTTAGATCCATGTGAATTTGCTAAGAAAATTGTTGTAATTGTGTTGCCTTATTGAGAATTCTAGAGAAAGCCCTTATAAGAACTCAGATAATAATTAACACTAGTAAATTTGCCGCGCTTTGCGCGCTCTCAAAAATAATTAATAAATATAAAAAAGTCCTTTATAATTTTAATTCTTTAATTTTAAAAAAATTGTAGTACATACAAATATTCTTTCGATTAGCGCCAAGACTCTTTAAAATTGTATTATATACACCTTTTGGGTATTTTTCAAAATTTCTTGTATTTACGATAAATAAATAAAAAAGAATAAGAAAAAGGGAAGAAATTAAAAATGTGAAAAAGGAGAAGACAAAGAAGAAATATATGTCCGAAATTTTTCCTTTCTTTTTTCCCTTTTATTTCTCATTCCTTCTGTCTTACTTTTCTTCTTTTTCTCCCTCTAACTTATATTTTCCTCCATCACTAAGATAAACTCTTTTTTTGTTCTTCCTAATTTGCCTTTTAAGAAACATCTGAATAAATATGCAGAGTACACTATTCCATATAAATGCAGTCTTTAAAGAGGTGAGATTGTCATTAAACCTAACCAATTGAAAAAGAAAAATTTTACATGACTAATTTTCGCCAAAATTTTAGACTGTAAATATATCTCCTGAACCTAAAAAATAACCAAGTATGTTGGGGTATATATATTTGAAATATGTGCAGCTAAGATTATGCTATCCTATAAAATTGTAAAAAAAATTAGGACATATGCAAGCACTGAAATGAGTACAAAAAAGTAAGTGAATGAAAAATAAAAAGTACAGAGGTAGTATAAAGATGATTAATTACTAATTAAAAGACAACCAGTGAAGGAAGAAAATAAATGCATATGTTTAAATGAGGAAGGAGAATGAAACTAATAAGAAGAGAGAGGAGGCGTTATTTCTTTCTTATTTTCATACCCATTCATTTTTTATTATTTTTTGAATAAAATTTTCCAATGTCAAAATATTAAACTCACATATAATTCTCAGAAAGTAGTCCAAAAATGTTAAGCTACTGATATTGCGGAGTTTCGACTTTCGAGTACTCAATCTCGTATAAGAACATGAAAAGCATTTGGAATATTGGGTCGCTCCTTAAAATGTTACATAATACAAAAAGGCAGAAGGTGTAAAAGCAAAAAAAAAACATAATTCTGTAATATTTAAAAAACTTTTACAAAGTCATGGCAGTAGCACTTATTACATATTTACATTCATAATAAAAATCCATAACAGCTCCTACCTATGTTCCTAAATTTAAGGAAATTTAATGCTCAACTGTTTTCACGCTCTACTCATAAAAGACTTTTATCTTTATTCCGAAGAATGATTATGAATGGTGCTTTTAGTTTTTCTCTCTCTTCCAATTATGCTTGGATAAAGATGTATACTTGGATAAATAGTTGGATATTGACATTATAACTATTACATACCGTATGTGTAAGTGGTATATTCATATTAAGTAATTATTTTATGAAGTATATATTAAAATATTATTGGTATAAATTATAATATTTGAATATATTATACTAGAAATATATATGGTAGATAAAGTTACATTGTTAGTTTTGCTTTGTGTCTTTCATATTCAAAACTCCATGAGGTGCTAATAATATCCTATATATACATCACAGATGTTTGAATTGAAATAAATATATATGATCCAAATCACATATCATATAAATCTAAAATACCAAATCCTGCAACGTAAAAAATACACTATATGTATCTAGGATACAATCACTCTATAACTCGTATAAAATATGTATAAATTTAAAAAACTTACACGCATAAAAACATTCTAATTCTGAAAAATACACACAAATATTTCAATAATATATTTTGAATATAACATGTATGGTAAAATAAGTTACCACCAAATGGTATTCAAAGACGCAGAAATATACCAATAATATTATATATATATATATATATATATATATATATAACATATATGGTATAATACATAATTTATACAAGTGCTTTATTTTCTTGCCAAAAGCTTGTGCCGTTTCTCACTTATAATTTGATTTTGGTGAACCTAATTACCGTCATTGGAAAAGGATGGTGGTGTCTAGAAGGAGTGGGGAGAGACTTGGTGAGACTTTGATAGAATATTAAAAGCAATAGATATCGATGAATAATAAAAAAAAACATAAATTGTTAGTGGTGATGAGAGAGAAAGTATAAATTGATCCCTTAATTTGTGGATGAGTGATTTTTAAAATTTTTAATTATTTAATATCTAATTCTTTAATGTGCTAGACCTGTAAATGAATTTGCTATTTTTATAATAAATCAAAAGTGATGTTATTTAAACAAATAATTTTGAATAAGTGACTTACTGTGTAAAAATATGAGAAGGGAACTTAGAACATGATATATCGGCAAATGCATAAGACAAGTACTGATGCAACAGATACGTTGCCCGCAAAACGTGATTTTTCCTTTCTTTTCTTGGAAGATTGAACTCTAACTCCCTAAACATATTTTTCTTGCAAATCCAATTCTGAGTTCAAAAACTTCTTATTCCTTTGTTTTTGTTTTTTGTTCGTTCTATATATTAAGTTTTATGAAGAGAAAAATGGGTGAAAAGTTGGTTATGAGGAGGAAGAGTGGTGTATTAATTGCCACCATTATATTCACTATGTAATTTTTTCATTATGATGTCCTTTCAAATTTCTACTGTTATTTTTAGTAATTGTTGCAACCGTTTGGAAGAACACAACTCTTGAGTTTTTTAATCACAATAAAGAACAAAATTGGAGGAAAAAATAGGGAAAGCAAAAAAAATAGGGAAAAAGATAAATAGGAATACTCATCTATGAAATGTGCCACATCAGAATTCCATGTTGATTTATATACTAGTTCCTGGGTGACTAGAATATAAAAGGGATCATTTATTTGTAATTCATCAAGCAAATCGATCAAGTTTTCTACAATACAAAAAGCTTTATTTGGTTAATTTCTCTTGTTTTTATTATTAAGCATTCCCTTAACGATCTTGAGTGCAGTATTTTAGACTGACTTAGGCCTCATTTATTTTTCTTAAGATTAAAACGTCTGAATGTGAATACACATATGAATATCAAGATGTGTATTAAGATTAAGACATCTAAATCTGAATATACATCTGAATATTAAGATGTGTATTAAGATCTGAATAATAAATGATTAAGACTGTTTGATTTTTAATATCTGAATGTATAAACTTTATCTTTATTCGAAAATTAATAAACATAAAATTCAAATGAAATACTAATTAATCTAATATTCTATCAATAAAATATATAATTTTTATAAAATATGGTAGTTGCTGGTGGTGATGGCTAACAGTGGTGCTTGTGAATGCCGACTAGCGGCGGTACTTGGTGGTAGGTTTGGTTGATGGTGGTGGTTCAGGGTAGTATCTAGTAATGATTAGTAGTGGTGGCGATTATGATTGAGGATGGTGGTGGTGAGTAGTGATAGTTAATAATGGCGGGTGGTAGTTGTGATTGAGGAAGGTAGTGGTGGGTGGTGGTAATTTATAATGATAGACAATGCCGGTTATGATTGTTGATGGTGATGGGGTGGTTAGTTGTGGTAGTTGAGGTGGATGAGTGTTTGTGGTTGAGAATGATGGTGGTGGGAGTAGTGCGAATGGCGGGTGGTGGTAGTCGATTATGGTGGCAGCTATGATTGAGGATGATGGTGCTTGAGTATGGTGGTGCTGGTGGTGGTATGGTGGTAGTTGATAATAGTAGGCGGTGGTGATAATTAATAATGAATATGGATGATAGCATCTTAATGAAATTATTTCTCTGTTAAGGATCTTAATCATATAGAATTATTCAGACCCATTAAGTGGTTTGAAGTAAAAAAAACAAACATACTTCATGATTAAGATCTGAAAAATTAAGATTCAGACTTTAAAATCAAAAGCACTTAATGTCTAAGATCTGAATGACTAAGATTCAGACCTTCATTAAGTGCAAACATATGAGGCCTTAGCATAGTAAGACCGAGAGCAAGTTGTGCGAGAAGGTGAGCGAGTTGTCAAGTGTTGTACGAGCACTTAGTTCGAGACTAAGGATGTAAAAACGTGGTATCAGAGCAAAGGTTACAACTAAGGGAATGACGAGAGATAGAGAAATTAACATTGCTAAAACTCAAGCCAACGTCACCCAGGATGCTGCTGGCAAAAAAGGGTGTAACAGAAAGAGGCTACCAACAAGAACCACGAGGTGCCTGTGATGACCCGATAGGTCATTTTGAGTTTTAGCCTTTATTTTTGTATTTCTAGACCTTGATTAACTCCATTTAGCGTTCCTCAATTTGACTTGTTCTGGACAATCTTTATGCGAAAAAAAATGAAGAAAATGTGAATTTTTGCCTTAAAAATAATTTGAGTAGACTAATGTCAACATTTTGTATAAACAAACTCGGATCAGTATTTTGACAGTCCCGATGAGTCCGTATCATATGAGACTTGGGCGTATGCCCGGAATTGAATTCGGAAGTCCCTAACTTGATTTAACGTGATTTGTTGAAAACTAGTAATTTGAAGGTTTAAAGAATTCCGAAATTTGACCGTAGGTTGACTTTTTAACTATCGGATTTGGATTTTGATTTCGGGACTTGGTATAGGTCCATTTTACTATTATTGACTTTCCCGCAAAATTTGGTTCAAAACGGAGTTGATTTGACATGATTCGGACGCTCAGTTGTAATTTGAAAGTTCTTAAGTTTCATTGAAAATTTCATACATTTTGATGTCTAATTCGTAGTTCTAGGTGTTATTTGGTGTTTTGATCACGCAAGCGAGTTCATATGATGGTATTACACTTGTGTGCATGTTTAGTTTGGAGCCCGAGGGGCTCAGGTGAGTTTCGGATAAGCTATGGATTGATTTTGGACTAAGAAGTTGCTGGTTTCAGCTATCTTCTGGTGTCTATCACTTTGTGCTTCGCGATCGCGAAGCCACTCTCACGATCGTGATGGGGAAATGGGGCTGGGGAGAAATTTCTTCTACGAGAACGCGGGGACCTGATAGCGAACGCGACGTAACGGGGGGTTTATCCTTCGCGAACGCGGCCTTTTCCTCTCGAACGCGATGGGTTATGGGATTTGGGGGCAGGCTGGGCAGTAACTCTATGCGAACGGGGGCGTTTGCTCGCGAACGCGAAGGCAAGGAGGGCTAAGCCTTCACGAACGCGAAGGGTTGATTGCGATCGAGATGGCCACTTGGCTAGTGCTCTTCGTGAATGCGTCAGGTGCTTCGCGAATACGAACAACAACTGACGCCCAAATATTAAACATTTCAGAAGTTGAGATTTTTGTCACTTTTCACCGTTTTCAAGTTTGAGCTCGGCCTAGAGCCGATTTTGAAGAGAAATTTCATCCCAACTTCATAGGTTAGTAGATTTTAACTTGTTTCCTTCCATTTTCATAAACACTCAATTGATTTCTAACCTTTAATTTATGTTTTTTCATGGTAGAAATTAAGAATTTAGGTAGAATTTGGGGATTGTGAGAAATTGAGATTTAGACCTCAAATTGATGTCGGATTTCGAAATTAATCACATAATCGTGCTCGGGGGTGAATGGGTAATTGGGTTTTAGTCCGAATCTCGGGTTTTGACCGAGCGGTCCTGGGGTTAACTTTTATTGTCTTTTTCTAAAATTATTAAAGATTGAATCTTTTTCACTCGAGGGTAGTTTCTAAAGCTTATTTTGAATTGTTTGAACTATATTTGGTTAGACTCGATTGGTTTGGAGGTAAATTTTAGAGGAAAGGCCCGGTTGAGTTTTGATTTGATTGCAGTATGCGTTAAGTATTGGATCTAGCCTTGAATTGAGGGAATTAGGAATTTGTGAACTATGTATTGTGTGGATTATATGAGGAAATGATGTATATGCGAGGTGATGAGAGTATATATGCAATCAAAATATTTGTTTTCTTTATTTCTCGTTATTTCATGAATTATCTTATTCCATGCCTTAATTGTTACATGCTTTAATTGCTTTCTATGACATAATTTGTTATTCGTCATTTAATTATTCTTGTATTGAATTGTTCGTCCCTTCCATGACTCCGTACCTATTTGCTACTTGCCTTAACTGTTTTACTTGCACGCCTTAATCGTCACGTGCTTTACTTGTCCTATTATTTTTGTAAACTTTATTGCATCCTTTGATTATTACGTGGTTCCTTTATTGCCTTGCACTCATACTTTTTGATTGTAGAAATTTTTGTAAATTGAGTTATTGCACGCCGCAACGGAAATTGAAAGATGTTGAATTGAAAAGGTGGAATAAGGGAGGATACTTGATATTGATAAATGATGATATAGTGGGATCGAGATGCGCGCCGCAACGGATTGTGTATGTGAGACTTGATATTGATTAATGATACTATGGTGGAATAAGGAAGGATACTTGATATTGATAAATGATGATAAAGTGGGATCGGATTGTACGCTGCAACGAACTGTAAACGTGATACTAGATATTGATAAAGGATGTTACGGTAGGATCGGGTTGCGCGCCGCAACGGATTTTGTGTGTTGTACTTGTTGTTGTTGTTGTTGTTGTTGTATTAGTTTCAGTATTTTTATATGAGATTACGAAGTTGTTATTCTGGGCTTTCTGATAGTGAGGTTTGAATTCATTTTCATAAACTAACTGATTTACTTTCATTTCCTGTTTTCTTTCCCTGTTATTATTATTAATATTACTGTGTATAGGTTATTGTAAGTGGGCAGCTTTAGCCTCGTCACTATTTCGTCGAGGTTAGGCTCAGCAATCATAGGTACATGGGGTCGGTTGTACTCATACTACACCTGCACTTCTTGTGCAGATACCGGAGTTGGTCCCGACAGCGTTCAATGAGGTCGCCTGGATCTAGCTACTAGCGGAGACTTGAGATATAGCTGCACGGCATTTGCAGCCCTGAAGTCCCCTTCTATACCATCTTAGCTGCTTATTTGATTCAGACAGTTATGTTTTTATTTAGACTATTATTTATAGTACTCTAGTCACTTATGTATTCGTGACATCAGTTCTGGGATTGTATTTGGATTTCGTCATTTATTAGTTTTCACCTTATTTCAGACTAGTCAGTTTTATTGTGGTAAATTGATTTGGATTGTTAAAAATGGCTAATAATTATATCTAACGTTGGCTTGTCTAGTAAGTGAAATGTTAGGCGCCATCACGGTCTTGAGGGCGGGACTTCCGGATCGTGACAGTGCCGCCCGAGGTTGCATCAAATGAAAGGCTTACATCCCAAGAACTATTTGCTACTGAGGCGAGCGAAGATGAAGTGGAGTTTGTCTAAAGATGTCTCGCACGGTAAATAGTAGGTTATTAAGGTGTATGTAGGGATGGACGTCGTGGAGAGATCTTTGCCCGACGCTTAGGAAAGGTGGAAGGCATCTTTAGCATTCTTGAGGGGAACACTCTTGAAGACATTGAGAGCATCCGAAATAACTTAGGAGGATGTACACGTGCTAGGATAGAGTTAAGGCAAACCATCACTACCTTGAAGTACAAACTCATGGAGACGTTGAGTACTATTAATGCCATGAAGGCAAAGATAGAGTTACTCGAGGAGTATGTCGACGCTGACATGACTGAGGCAGCCAACAGTATTATTGTAATGAGGGAGGCCAAGATCGAGGCTCTTAAACCACCGGTGTGCAAAAGTGTTTATTTTTCGAGGCTCCCATTCGTAATATACTCTTATCTTTGTTGTTCCTTTATCCCTAGAGAAATCCATACCCTATTATGTAATTTTCTGATTTCTTCATGTGAGAATGTATTGGTGAGCAAAAAGGCACAAGAATAGCAATTTATTCATGTGTTCAACAACAACAATTATGCCCCAATCAAATAAGTTGAAATTAATATATGAAACCTCGCAGACAATATTTCTCCATTTAAATTCATCTCCCAAATTATTAGTCCATGTGTTCAAGCAGTTTAACGTTTTGAGGATACTCACTTTCTCAGAGAATAAGACTACAAGGATGAAGTCCAATAGTTTAACAATAAGATTCACATATTTCGATCCACGTATTTTTTTTACTTTATTATCTCGACCTCAAACAAAAGTTTGTCAAATGCCCAATTATGTCGGAGTATTAACTTGAGTTACCGTATCTTTAGCATAATGTATTAGATAAACTTACTATGGTACCTAGCAGCATGATTAATTCATGACAAGAACAAAAATAAATGAAATTAATTTTTGGACAACCTTTGATAATAAGTATTTTAGTTTTAAATTTAATGTTTAATTTTCAGTTGTGACTAAAGCCTTGGTAAATTGATGCTACAACCCAAAATAAAAATCTTGCTATTCTAAACTAGAAGAATATTGTGAAATTCTAGAGTAGCTATTCCATTTGTTCAACCGAAAAGTATGAATATGCAGTTATGCATCACAAACACAAATAAGGTAGTCCCAGGTAACTACTTAGTACCAGTGGCCCAAACATGTAGAACTAAGGATTAAAATACAAACCTACCATATTATGAGCAAATAGTCGTCCTGAAAATCAAGAGCTAGTTTAGTTTAATATTTTGGATTTCTCCAAGAAATATCCCACTAAGAAGTTTCATAACAAGACACAATAAAATCATGAAAATAAAAAAAATAACAAATAACCAGAGACTAGAAAACCATATTGCTTATGGTAGATATCATTTGCAGCTGTGCGGTACCGAAGCAACATTTCATTCTCTTCGTCTCCTAAAATTAAAAGTTAGCCTTAGGGTTTTTCTATCATTTTAGATACTCAGTTCTATCTCGGACTTTACGTTATCTAGGGCTGTTAAGTGGACCTAGTCAACTCAGTCCGGTCCCGGATCTGGTTCGGCCCGATCCTACGGCCAGTAGGGAAGATCGATGGGGTATATGCAGGGTCGGAAAAAGGAACGATTGGGTGTTGGTCCCGTTTAGATTGACCCGACCGACCTGCTAGAATCCAGTCCAGACCGATCGCGTCTTGGCCCAGAACGAGCCCAACTAAAATTTCTTTTTAAAATTTTTTGGTAGAAATACAATAGCTATTTTCGTAAGGAAATTTTACCTCTTATAGCAAAGGACACCTTATTTACTATAAACCAAAATTATTTTTTATAACTACCTTTTATATTTTATAGCAAAACAAGTATTTATGGTACATACTACAATTGAGGCATGAAATAAGGCACGAAATACGCTATTTATGTTTTTCCTTTCTCTTTCTTTCAATTAACACATGATTCTCTCTCATAATTTTTCTTCTTTCTCTCTCTCTCTCTTTCTTCTCTCTCTTCGAATCATAGATACAAAGAAAGCCTAAAAATCTCAAAATCAGAAACATAAAAGTAAACCTAATCAAAAAAAGAAGGGGAGATACCTTGGGTGACGGAGAGATTGAAGAGAAAGAGAGATTCTTAGCGCGGTAAGTAAGAGAGAAAAGAGAAAGAAGCGGTCAAATTGGAAGCGTTGTAAATTATAATGGAAGAGGTAGTGAAGAGATACAAGGAGTCTTGGCCGGAAAACGCCATCTCCGGCGAACTTTCTTCTCTTCTTTGCTATTTAGTCACATACAATGACATAAATACATTTATTCTGTACAAATTCACTCAAACACATTGTATTTTTATATAATTATATTTTTTTGCCTGTGTTTATGTATTTCGAAGGCCTGTATTTTTTTAATACAGCTGAATACACATGTATTCATGCATCCTGTACATACAGTACGCATGAATAAAGGATATAAATATTGAAATACACTGAATATAAGCAGTGAATACATTTAATTTTAAAATAGTGAAATACAGTAAAATACACTAAATACAACTAGAAATATAGTGAATACAACCAATGAAATATACTGAATACAACAATAATAACATGTATTAGGAATAACTAAAATACTGTTAATACAAATACATTTGAATACACTGAAATAACGAATACAGTAAATACAAACATTGAATCTAATGAATGCAACAGCAAAAAAAATAATATTAAAACACACTAAATATAAAAGTTATATATAATTGAAAAATCATTATAATTAATTTGGTTGATAATGAGGCATGTTAGAATTGATTTTGTTGAGTTATATTAGGAGTGTATCACGCTAATTGCTATTATTTCCGTTATTAGATAGCTGGACATACCTATTTTTAAGGTGATTTTCGTTATTGTATTCATGAATACATGGTGCCAATACATGTGAATACATGTGCGTACTGCTGGACTGCCCTGATTTTAGACGCTTTTTGCTGTTATATTCATGAATACTGCAGTGCGGATACATGTGAATACATGCGCGTACAGCTGGACTGCCCTGATTTTAGGCGTTTTTTGCTGCTGTATTCATGAATACATGACGCGAATACATGTGAATACATGTGCGTACCCTGATTTTTAGGCGCTTTTTGCTGCTGTATTCATGAATACAGCAGCGCGAATACATCGAATACACTACCGTAATAATTGAATAGTAGCTATAGGAAGTAATTACATATATAATAGCCATAAAAAGTTAATAGCCACTAAACAATAGTGATTTCTGAAAATTTCTCTTTTTGCAATTTAGTCATTGGACAACGACCCTTAGCAACCAAAATGGCCCCAACCCAGAACATCCTCTACCACCCATAATTTATTTTTACCCTAATTCTAAACTATAAATACCTCTTCAACTTCTTTATTTTTTCACACAAAACACTCTACTATCTCTCTAATCTTACTACTTCTCTTTTTATAATTGCTATTATGCATTAAACTATTGAAGTTATTTTTGGCTAAATAAAGTATTAAAGTTCTAATTACTATTAAGTTTTTAGAATTAGTTTAAGGTCAATTGAACAAATATTAACTGTCAACATCAATCATACGTTGGCGTTTACATCGGCGTTTGGTATACGTTACATTGGGACTAAATAATAAAATGAAGGTAATAATTTGATAGATAAATATAGAAATATGATTTTTTCTAGACTTTAAACTTTGGATGTTAAAAATAAAACATTAAAATATTTAGAAATAATAAGCATTAAAAAATATCAAAGTGCACTTAATATTTCATGAGATAGCATTTATTCCAATTGTTCAATAAAATAACATGTAAAAAATGATCTAATGCACTACATTTCATTATTTGTCAACTTGCAATCTCACTTTTTTTTTTTTTTTTTTTTGTGTTCTAATTTATTTGTCCTATTTAAAGACATAAATCTCAATGGAAAATAAATCATACTTACCAAAAAGTTACATCTTTCCTATTTGCTATAAAAAAAATAATTATTTCTCTCCAGTTTGGCAACCAATAGTTGGGAAATATGTGAAATTCTGTCAACCCACGCTTTTTATCAAAACTGCTTCTGCTTCGGAAGAGAAGCTACTTTTTTCTGCTTCTTCAAAACTGCTTCTGCTTCTAGCCAAAAGCACCTTTTTTCCAAAAAAAAAAAAAAACTTGGCCAAACACCTCAAGTTGAGGAAAAAAGCACTTTTTTTTTAAAAAAAAAAAATACTTTTGGCATGGTGAGAAGCTTGGCCAAACAAGCTATAGGAGTATTTGGTTTTTATTGGTACTGTTTCTTTTATTAATAAAATAGTCACTAGGTGGCACAAAACCTAATGGCCTTTAGTTAAAAAAAATTAAAAAAAAGGCACCTAGACTGACATTAATAAAATAGATAACAATATTGCACAAATATGAAATTAGTCTGACTACTTTGGAGTTACCCATATTATATATATCCAGCCCCAAAATCAACCCTTCTTTACCTCTCTTAATACCTTCTCTTTTTTATATTTTTTTATTGATAAGTCAGTATAGGTTCTCCGTCCATTCTTTATCCTCCAAAATAGAGTATCACAGAATAACTTAACCATTTTAAAAGAAAAACGAATCTCTGTAGCATCACCTAGAAAATTGAGATTCTTTTGTCATCTGTTCCTTAAATTTTGTATTGGTTCCACAGGTTTTTAAATCATGTGAAACAACAAATATATAGACCCTGTGTGTCAAGCTAATTCCTATTTAAAACAGTCAGAGTTAATTTATCAATCACCTCTCTCATATCTCAATTTAAAGCCTCTTGCATTTTCTAAGGGGCCATTTTTAAATGTTTCTCCTACTTCCTAGATACTTTATAATTGCAATTGCTGCAACACTCGCTCTGCATATGAAAATTTCTCACGTTTTTCAGCAGTGGAATACCCACAACTACTACAAACTTCCAAGTAAAAAAAATCATCTTACCTCAATTAGGTTCTTACTTGAAAGACAAAATGAAAGCACAAATTTTCGTTCAGAAAATAACACATCAAATAAACAATCGTGAAATCAAACAGAAAAATGCCAAAAGAATCACTAGCAATAATCAGTGGTTAGTAAGAGAATCACATACCGTTGATATCTCAGCTCTTTCGTCGTAGCCTATGTCGTAAATTGGGTTCTCTTTTTGTCGATTAGGGCTAGGGTTTGATTTTGGGGGAAGAACGTGTTTTTTTTGTGTTGGAATGGAAGCACACGATAAACACGTGATTATATTCAGTTTGTTTTTAACTCCGTCTCAGTTTGGACTAGAAGTGCACCGTTCGCATGGTTGGAGGACTCAATGTTCCAAATTTAAGGAATGAAGATTGATTTTAATCCAGAGTCCAAACATTAGGGACTACTTTGAAAGCCTTTCTCTTTGCTTTGCGTATTTACTACTCCCTTTGTTTCAATTTAGATGATGTAGTTTGACTTGGGACAAAGTTTAAGAAAGAAATAATACTTTTGAAACATGTAATCCTAAAAGCTTAAGAGACAAAAGCTTTGTGGGACCATAATATTCGTATGGTTATAAAAACTTCTCATTAAGGGTAAAATGGGTAAAATAAAAAGTTTAAAGTTAAATTATTTCTAAATATCGAAATGTATTTTTTTTGGGAACGAACTAATAAGAAAAACATGTCATTTAAATTAAAACGGAAAAAATAGTACTTATTATAAGAGACCTCTCCGTCAATGTGTGTGCTTTCATAGAAATAACAGTTTGATTGAGGGCAGTTCTATCATGATTCTCACTTCGTGCATACAACTAATAGTTTGTTTGGATGGTAGTTAGTATCATATTTTATTTTAAATATAATATTTATCTTGATTGTTACTTAAAATTATATTGTATCATATTGTTAATCCATCGTAACAACGAAAAGTGTCACTTTATCTAACGATCGTGTCATTACCTTTTTCTTGCTTTCATCTTGTCCGTTCTTATATTAAATAATTTATTTCATTTAATCTACCGTTTTATAATATAATTCTATCTCGTACCGTATTTTTTTTTTTTGGTAATATTACAAGTTTATTTTCATATTGTTGGTACATGATATCATGAAACGACGATAAATAATACAATTTATCCACGTTATATTCATCAAAATACTATACTATAATATAATTCAATATGATACATTACGAGACCACATGCAACAATCATCTAAACAGCTTATGAATTTTTCTGTTCCAGGCCCAATGCGTGGAAGTGACCCTTGATATGGATATCAGCAGTCATAACGCTCTATTAAGTTCCGGCCATCTCTGGATCTCTCTCCAGGATGTCTGCTTTCTCTCGCTCCCCTTGTTTTCAACTGCACTTCAGTGGATTCTCCCCGTCAGATCATTATTTTCTGATGAGTATTTTGGTTCTTATCCTGTTGAGATGACCTGCTATGTTATCATACAACTTAAGTGCCACTTGGCATATAATTTTGTTATGTATGAGGCTTACATAAGAAAGAGGCTAGTAATTGTTGGGAGATTCTAGAAAAATATAGACATTTTCTTTAGAAGACCTTAGATCCCTGTGAATTTGTTAAGAAAGTCCTTGTAATTGTGTTGCTTTATAGAGAATTTTAGAGAAAGCCGTTATATGAACATGAATAATAATTAACACTAGTAAATTTGCTGCGCTTAGCGCAGTCTCAAAAATAAATTAATAAATATAAAAAAGTCCTTTATAATTTTAATTCTTTAATTTAAAAAAATTGTAGTGCTACAAATATTTTTTCGATGCCAAGAGTCTTTAAGATTGTAGTATATACACCTTTTGGGTATTTTTCAAAATTTCTTATATTTACGATAAATAAATAAAAAAGAATAAGAAAAAGGGAAGAAATTAAAAATGTGAAAAAGGAGAAGACAAAGAAGAAATAAATGTCCGAAATTTTTCCTTTCTTTTTTCCCTTTTATTTCTCATTCCTTCTGTTTTTTTTTTCTTCTTTTTCTCCCTCTAACTTATATTTTCCTCCATCACTAAGATAAACTCTTTTTTTGTTCTTTCTCATTTGCCTTTGTAACAAACATCTGAATAAATATGCAGAGTACACTATTCCATATAAATACACATGCACAGTCTTTACAAAGGTGAGATTGTCATTAAACCTAACTAATTGAAAAAGAAAAATTTCACATGAGTAATTTCCGCCGAAATTTTTGACCGTAAATATATTTCCTGAATCTAAAAAATAACTAAGTATGTTGGGGTATATATTTGAAATATGTGCAGCTAAGATTATGCTATCCTATAAAATTGTAAAAAACAAATTAGGAATACATGAATTTATGTTAAAAGTTTTAGGAAAAAAAGACAGCATTAACATTGAATACCTGTTTCAACTTTATATTTTGTATACTTTGTGGCACTCTCTACGTAGTGACTGCCCTGTTGACCTTATAAAGAAAAAATGTATTACATGAATATTGCTGTGATGAATTTCTAAAACACTAAAATGTACATCCTTCAAAATGTAAAATGCAGTTATCAAAATAACATTTATTTTTGTCATGTCATCAGTACTATATAAACAAATAAAGAATCAAAATATAATCACTTTGTAAAGCAAACAAAAAAAAAGTAAATAATCATATAACATACCAAATGATTCTCGCTGATGCAATGGTTGTCAACTCGGCTGCAACTTTATAATTGGATGTTATCATCTCAACTTTAAATGTAATAAATAGACAAAGTAAATACTACTCTTAAATAAAATTATACTTTTTTTTTTTTTGAAATTCTCTTTCTTTGTAACTGAAGAAAAAAAAAACTTATACTAAAAATGTGACCCTTTTTTTTTTTTTTTTTTTTTGAAGGAATATGATATTCTTTTGTTGATCCTCAATAGTTTACATGATCCCTATTTATAGTGCTAGAATACAAATCAAAGACCAATAGGGATTAGTATAGAAAAGTATAAAATATATTCTCCTAATATAAAATATACTTTCCTAAAATATATTCTCCTAATACGTCCTACATTTCAAGTTGAGCTCTAATAGCTAACTTTTGTTATTCTCCAATTGTACCTAATAACAAACATATATGTAATGAAGCATTTCAATTAATTATTTAGAAGATACTAACTTGAAAGCACGGAAACTTTCAAGCAGCAATTTGTCCAAGAATTGAATCATTTTTTTAAAATAAAGTTTTGGATAAGGTTTTCAGGAATGGAACGATGAGGATCATTAACAATATACTCTATTCTTTGTTCTTCCTTTATTCCTAGAGAGATTCAGACTCTACTACATAATTTTCTGATTTTTTTTCAGGATGTCTTGATGAGCAAAAAATTCACAAGAGTAGCAAATTGTCCATGTGTTCAATAACAATAACTATGCCTCAATCAAATAAGTTGGGATCGATATATAAAACTTTATTGACAATGTTTCTCCATTTAAAATTGCTCCAAACTATTCGTTCATGTGTTCAGACAATTTATTTGTGAGGATACTCACTTTTTCTAGAAAATAAGACTACAAGGAAGAAGTCCAATAATCTAATAACAATATCTATATTATTTTGGTCCGCATTGATTACCCTGAAAATCGGAATAACACAATTGAATTTATACGCGGGATAATAGATACGTGGATGTATTTGATACTAAGTATATGAAGATTGAATAAAATAGAAAGACTATGATATTTGAACAAGGATGAATAATCAGAGAATTGCACACTAATATTGCTTGATATGTAAAAACGTGGCCCCTTTACACTGATAGATATCTCATATATATAGGAAAGATGAAAAAACCCTTTGTGTCAGTAGAGTGCCGTTGTGTCAGTAAAAGTGCCTTTGTGTCAGCAAAAGTGCCTTGTAATCACAAAAGGCCTCTGCACGTTTGGTGAAGTCCTGTACCTTTGGTGAAGTCTTGCACGTTTGGTGCAGTCCTGCATGTTAGGTGAAATCTTGCACGTTTGGTAATTCGAACAGTATTCTTGACTTTAGGGCGTTATTTAACAGTTGATATAACGAATATGTCAATTATTACAAAAGTAAGATCCAATGCTGATTTTGAAGCCGTAATATCGAGCCCGATATCGAAGTCATAGCTTCGATCCTGATTTCGAAGCCATAGCTTCGGTTCAGGAATCGAGCACATGGTTTCGACCTTGACATTGAACATGTGGCTTCGATCGTTTGACTGATGATCGACTGGCGTTGGTATGAGGACCGACCTGGATTTGCCTTTATATGGATGAATCCGATTTTAGCCGTATACACGCATAATTTTTTTAATTTGGTTATCTCGGGCTTAAACAATAGAGTTAGGCTAGAGTATTAACTTGAATTACCCATATTTTTAGCATAATGTATCAGGTAAATTTACTATGTTACCTAACTGAAAGTACAAGGGGGGG
>MCJB01050823.1:3192-32674 GCA_002018475.1 Nicotiana obtusifolia | reverse complement strand
TATATATATATATACTAAATATATTGCACGCATGCTCCGTAATACACTTAACTGCATATTAATCCCTTTTATTACAAAAGCGTTAATGGCTTTCATTTATTTTATTTCGACATGCAGTAAATACAAAATTGAGTTTAATTTTGGTAAAATATTAATAAGAGAGCGACCAACTTTGGTCGCCAATATATATACCTTTATATTGGCGACCAAAGTTAGTTCCCAAAAGAAAATCTGATTTATTTTATTTTCCAGATAAGCGACCGACTCTGGTCGCTAAATTCCCCATAAAAATTCCCTCCAATTTGCGACCAACTTTGGTCGCAAAATTAAAATCTGATTTAATTTAATATTCAAGATAAGCGACCAACTATGGTCGCTTATTTCCCCATAAAATTCCCTCCAATAAGCGACCAAAGTTGGTCGCCAAATTAAAATCTGATTTAATTTAATATTCAAGATAGCGACCAACTCTGGTCGCTTTTCTCCCCATAAAATTTCCCTTCGTTAAGCGACCAACTTTGGTCGCTAATATTAAACGTGGGTCCAGTTTGGCGACCAAAGTTGGTCGAAAATTGTGAATTTTCTTTGACCAGATTGGTCTGACCAGTCCGGTCAAAATGTTGACGAATATTGCGACCAATGGGTGACCGGCTTTGGTCGCTATTTGATTTAAGTTTTTTTTTCATTTTTTTTTTCTAATTTGGCGACCAATGTTGGTCGCTTTTTGTGGCAGACCAACTTTGGTCGCTAATATTTGGTCTCTAAAACCCTGATTTTTAGTAGTGAGACTCTAAAACTAGTGATTTTTGATCCTTGGTTTGTCTTTTATAAAATCAAAAAATCCACTTTAAAGAGCTGTCCTTCCCCAACTACGAGTTTGATCAAACCTAGTAATTTTAGTCTATCTTTTATATTTGTTTAAATAATTCATTTATATTATACAAATTATTAATTAGTACCCGATAACTTAAAATGGCTAGAGTTATAAATTCATAAATTTTAAATTTTGGTTTCGCCTCTTTAATTTTCGTTTTTTCTGTTTTTTAGATCAACAGTTACCTGATGTTGCTTTTTTCCTTGGTTTTATCCTTAACCTGTTGTTGTTACTGTTCCGTTTTTCTTCTTTACTACTGTATTTCCGGTTTTTAACTGTTGTGCTTATGGCTGTCTGAGCCGAGAGTCTATTGGAAATAACCTCTTTACTTCACAGGGTAGGAGTAAGGTTTACATACTCATTACCTTTCCTAGATTCTACTTGTGAGATTATACTAGATACTTTGTTGTTGTTGTTGGATCTGCCTCTAAAAAGAAAGACATACACTAAATTAGAAAGAGACTATTAACAGTGTTGTACAGTATCATCCATACAAAAAGTTATGGACCATTGTCTGATATCTCTGGAGATATTTCTTTGAGTTTCAGATATATATCTTTTGAAGTCTGTTCATCTCCATCTTCAAACTGGAAAAAGGGATTAAACATATGATATTGTCCTTTAATATCGAAAATATGAGGTTGTTGATTCATGACTAGTGATAATCAGTGGCTGGTAAATGCAACATTGTTGTCCCCCATATTAAATCCAAGATAAAAAGCAACTTTTATCGTTGTGCTAAAGTGTCCGTTAGTACAAAGCAAAGATTAGTTAGACAAAATCTTCCTCAAAAAATATCTAATGATCTAACGAAGGATGTGTTAGGTAATCAGTAGCTCGAATGAGTACGGGTTAAAGCTGAATTGTTATTAGAGGCCTTTAGAGGCAAATATGTTAATTATAATTTACAGTCAAATTCTTCTAATATTATTTTTCTAATTGATAATATAGTCAATTTATTTAATTATTTTTGGGATATCGTTAATTTTAAATAAACTTTTGTTAATTTACTTTCGAAAAACATCTTTTTGTTGGGGGAAATTTCTTTATTTTTCTATGAATAATATTATATAGGCATGTGAAGGAAGTATTAAATCTTTTTATTTCATTGAGTATATCAATTATATTACGTGTACAGTTTTTCATAGTACTTTTGTTACAAAATTAAGCCCAAAAATCAATATGAAGCTAATTAGCTCAAAGTATGTACAAAAGCCATAAAGTGAAAACTAATCCAAACTTAAGAGAATTTAAGTGCATCTCATTCAATGTTTGGAATATGCCATAATAATTATTGACAGCAAATTAATGGATTTACTAACCATTCTAAAAAATTATAGGAGTAATTATTTAACATACTTATTATATGTAATTTGAGTGATATTTGGGGCCCTATATTTTTTGGAGCCTAAAGCCTTAGCTTTAACTGTCTTGGGGTTGAGCCGCCCCGCAAGTAATTAGCACAAACACATGCACGCATGCGCATGCACGTAAAACTAATACACATATATACATATTAAGTACTATATATTTTATAGTAAGTATGTAGGGAATGTGTGGGTATAACTTTTGTCTTCAACTATAAGTATTGCGTCTCAGAATTGAAAAACTAAACAGAGAATGGACAATGATTGGAAAGTAATATAGTCATTGAATCTAAATCATTGAATTGATTGGAAAGTAATATAGTCAGTTCAATAGTTCCTCACATGTTATCAAACTATTATTTTATCCTATCAAACAATGAACTTGATTACATCATTGAAACTAATAATTCTCGTCTGTGTTTGTGTGTTTATATATCAATTTTTTTTAAAAACATAATATTAATATACTGTAATATTTCTTTTCATTCATAAAATTAAAAAAATTGGAAGGAAAAAGATAGAAGCATAAGAAATATGTAAGACTTAAAGTATGGATTCAAAATTTGATATTTGTCGATATTTTAGTACTCCATAGCTTTTTATAATGTGTATTTATATTATACTTGTTCAAAGTATTATGTTCAGTTGAACTTGAACGTATTGTATGTAAATTGCATCCGCTTTCTGGTGATCATTTAACCCAGTCAAGTTGAATACATCATTTTCAAAAGAGTTTTGGGAGTTAGGTTTTTGTGTCGTGTGACAAAAAATATTTATAACTTAAAGTACCATACGAAGAACTTTGAATAAGGGGAATCTTCTCATTGACTGAAATAAAAAGTCAACCTTCCATGCAAGACAATCTGGTTTGATATTACAACGACTACTTTGTTATACACTATTTTTGACCAAAATAAACATTTTGTCATTAATTCATAAACGTCACATAGAAATTTATCAGGTAAATTCTAACACAAAACGGGCAGTTATGTTGCATAAAAAAATTGGTGAAATATAATATCTCTTTTCTCTCATTAACAGTAATACCAATATTTTTTAAAAAGGTGCAAATTTAGCACCGCTGATCAAAATATTAAGTAAATGTGATTGTACAAACTCACCCCCTAAAGAGTTAGATGGGGTTTCTTTCTTAGTCTAGCTTAACTATTCACTTATGTCATTGTGTCTGCACACTAAATTCCTGTTGTGCGCGTGATCCAGACTCCTAAGAAGGATTGGACAACATTAGGTCTTTTGTGCGTAGTCTTACTTTTTATCTCTTGAGTGGCAGCTCACTGATAATTTCCAAGTAAAAAAATATACTCTGTATAAGAAAAGATCATCAACTCAAGTCCTTCAATTTTTTAAATCTGAACATTGATATTAGAGAGCAAAATTCCTCTTCATCGCAAGGGATAGTAAGTCCCATATCATGGTTGAATCCAAATTCTTCTTCAGCCCTTTGAAGCAAACTTTGAAATTCAGGATGTGTCAACCAAGAAATAGGAATTATGTACCTGCTCCTATTTTCACCCACATATACAACAAAGTGGCCTTTTGGTACATCTTGAGGGTATCCATTCTCATTCTTTCCAAAGCTTGAACACCTTTTCATAATTTGTTTGAAGGCTGCTGTTTGAGTAAAGTGTCTGCTTGATTTCTTTAGAGCCATTTTGGTTCTTGATATGAGAAGAATTAAGGGGGAAAAGGTTCAATTGGGGTGGCTTAAAGTTTTGTTTTTTTGAGTTGTGTGGGGAAGAATTGGAAGAAAGGAGAGTATTTATGGGGAGAGATGGAAATACAAAGGCACATGGAGTGTGTGGGAACAAACGAACTAAATAGGTTTTTGTTTAGGGATTAGTCTTGTACAAGGGCATTGAGTCTCCTTTGTTCTTTCTTCCATTGGTCCTATGCCCTACTTCTGTCACCCCACCTAAAAACACAAGATTGGACCACTCACCTCCCTATAGCTAACACCCAAAATGAAGCCATGGGGACTAGTGTGACTTTTATCTTTAATAAAAGGCTACTTAGGCTTTAGTTGTGTGTTGGGTTTAGAGAAGGGACAAATCTATTGAATATATTGTATGTAAAAGTGCTTTGCATGTTTTTACATAAAGTTATTTTCACGACTTGAATCTGTAATCTCATGTGAAAGAAACTCTTCCAGTTGCACAACTTTGACTGGTAAAAGATTTTAATATAATATAAATAGCAACGATAAAATTGTCTCCATATGACCTATAAGTCACAGGTTTGAGTCTTGGAAGCAGTCACTAATTCTTACGTTAGGGTAAACTGTCTATATAATATCCCTTGAGGTGTGACT
The DNA here is from genome assembly GCA_002018475.1 of Nicotiana obtusifolia. NCBI lineage: Eukaryota > Viridiplantae > Streptophyta > Magnoliopsida > Solanales > Solanaceae > Nicotiana > Nicotiana obtusifolia. The sequence continues at coordinate 28,104 of MCJB01050823.1, read as the reverse complement.
CTTTTCCGATCCTTACGTGAATACGAGAAGTCTTGTGCACTGAACCATCCTTTTTTATAAATAGTAACGGGGTTATGAAGAATTATTTTGCAGGTAAGTCAGTCGTGGGAGGCGCCGGGATAGTACATATAGGGGATAATAAGGGTACATTTTGTACCTGCATACATAAATTATATTATGGTTACTTTGTCGGAAACTATCAAGTTCGTTGGATTTTAGGGTATCCTGTTTGTGATTCAAGTTCGTTGGAATTTATGATATTTATTACCTTTGAAGTGGGACCTTCTCAGTTCTTTTTGACCTTTGTTCTTATACTCTTAAATAAGGATGCCCAAAGTTTTAATTATATTAGTCTTAGAACACGCGCTTTTGCGCTTGTAATCTATATTAGTGAATTATATGCTTTTTATAGTAAAAACATGTTTAAGTTACAAAAATAAAAGTTTACAAAAAACGAATTCTTAAAAATAGTAATTGTTAATCCTATTTAGCCAATTACTCAAGAAGGAAGAAATTCTACCCCGTAGAAGTTCTCAATCTAGCATCTCAATTACTCTATTCAACTTGATATTTCTCCCAATTTTATAATCATATTAATTCAATTTCACAAATTATCATGCTTTTTTTTAGTTTCAACAAGAACATATAACCTTTGAAGACTTAAAAGTTAACTAAAAAAAATTGAAAAGTTATATATTCTCAAGCTCATTCTAAAAGACACAAGTTAACTGACATAAGAGGTATGTTCCAATTTTTTTCCCTTAATCAATAAAAAAATATTGTAGAAATTATTCCAACAGAAAAAAACTCACTATCGCAAAACAACATCCATTAATCTACACTTTTTTTTTTTCTGGAGAGCTTTCTTTCTCCATCCATAATCATGCATCTAGATTCTACATCTGAATGCATCAAATGTTATCTTTTATATTTATCAAGTTCTATGACAATCAAATGTTGTCTTTTATCTGCTCCTGGTTGTCATCGCGCAATCACTTTCTTTTTCATTAAGTGATTGCTTAGGAACCTTAGCGTACGATCTGGATTGTTTTCCTCTCAACTTTAAATCTTAGCACCCAAAGATCTGTCCGTACAAACAATCTAGGCCTGTATTCGAAGTATTCTTAACAGTGAGGCAAAATGAGGCCACCCTATTGTCCATAGCTCAGCTCGTGCATTTGTCTTCATGCTATTTAGCATAATATGAAAAATAAATTTTAATGTGTCTTCTAATAATTGCTTATAGCTTCGTATACATTAAACTAAAATAAATATAAAAATATATAGATCGGCTGATGAAACTAGAAGGTACTAAAATTCATTCTCGTATAAAGAATAACAAAAATAAAGAAATAGAGTAGAAGAGAATATGGAGACTTTTTATGCAAAACCAAACAAAAAATAAAGAGCTATAGACAACTTCTTTTAGAATTTAAATATATTATGGAAAAACTTTCATGTTCAACATCATACTTTTAAAAGGAGTTGATGAATAATATATAATATAAAATATAGGACTTTAATATTTTGAATATGAAATTAAAGAGATGCAAGAATAATTTTTCCAAAAGTAAAATAAGACGTAAGATATTTGTTAATATCTCTCTCCATAAATAGAATAGAAAAGGATATAGAGATTTTTTGTTCAAGTAACTCGGTATAGATTGACAATTTTTTTATGCACAACCAAACAAAAAACAAAGAGCTACAGACAACTTTTTTTAGAATTTAAATATATTATGGAAAAACTTTCATGTTCAACGTCATACTTTTAAAAGGAGTTGATGAAAAATATATAATATAAAATATAGGAATTTAATATTATGAATATTAAGTTAAAGAGATGCAAGGATAATTTTCCCAAAAGTAAAATAAGACGTAAGATATTTGTTAATATCTCTCTCCATATAGACTTTTCTATTTGTGGTTGGAGAATACTGGGGCATCTACACGTTATTATTATAGTTTTGTCCATAGAAAAAAAGAGATGTAAGATATTAACAATTTGAAATAAGAAAAAAATTATATAATGTAACGATATATAATGTAACGACCCGACCGGTCGTTTCGAGAATTAGCGTCCCGTTCGGTAGCTTAAGACCTCGAGTAGCTTTGTATAATGTATTATGACTTGCATGTATGGTCGAGTTCGGATTTCGGACAATTTGGGATTAATTTTGAAGAACAATTCTTATTTTGGAAGCTTAAGTGAAAAGAGTTGACCGGAGATTTGACTTTTGTGTAGACGATCGGAATGGTGTTTTGGTGATTCCAATAGCTTCATATGGTGATTTCGGACTTAGGCGTGTGTCCGGATTTGAATTTGGAAGTCCGTAGGTTAATTTGAAGTATTTTGGCAAAATCAAAGTGTTGAAGCTTTGGAGATATTCATAAGTTTGACCAGGAGTTAACTTTGATGATATTGAGCTCGGATTTCAATTTAGGAAATTCGAATAGCTCCATTATGTCAATTATGACTTGTGTGCAAAACTTAAAGTCATTCCGGATTGATTTGATATGTGTTGGCGCAAATTATAGAAGTTGGAAGATTTGAAAATTTATAAGGTCGATTAATTTTGATATTGTTTGTGATTCGAAACCTCGACTAAGTTTGTATCGTGTATTAGGACGTGTTAATATATTTGGTTGAGGTCCCGGGGGTCTCGGGTGGATTTCGAATGGTTAACAGATCGAATTTTCGACTTAAGGAAATGCTGAGGAGTTCTAGACTGGTGTCATCGCACCTGCGATGGATTTGGCACCAGGTGTGAGACCCCATATGCGAGGCAGTGATCGCAGGAAAATGGAAGGGCTGGACAGTGGCCGCAGTTGCGAAGTATTTTCCGCACCTGCGTGATCGCGGATGCGATGCCTGGGGACGCAGAAACGTAATTTCTGGTCGCACATATGATTGCGCAGAAGCAAAATTCTTTTCGCAAGTGTGAGAACTCAACTGGGCAGTGGTCTCCGCAGAAGCGGCAATTGTGTTGCAGAAGTACTGTCGCATAAGAGGCTAATTGCCGGCAGAAGCAAAAACTGGGCAAAACATTTAAGGATCGGAGGTTGCCATTTTTACTCATTTTTGGAGTTTTGGACTTCGGTTTTGGGGGATTCTGGAGGGATTCCTTATGAGTTTGATTTTGGTAAGTGTTCCTTAACCGAAATTGATTGTATTTCGTGTTTTTATACGTACTTATGTTATTAAAACTGTGAATCAGATGGAAGAAAATAGAAATTGGAAAATCTTTCAAATATATAAAATAAAGATTTGAAGGGCGATTCGATATCAGAATTTGATAATTTTGGTATGGATGAACTCGTATCGTAATGGGTATTCGGATTTCGTGAAATTTTGCCGGGTTCCGAAATGTTGGCCCGGGTTGACTTTCGGGTTGACTTTTTAATGTAAACTTTAAAGCCAACATTTTATTATCCGGAATTATTTTCGACGGAGTTTAATAATGTTATGAAATTATTTTAGCTAGATTTGAGCTATCCGGAGGTCGTTTCACGCAAGATGGCCATTTTAAAGTATCGGCCTAACCTTGTAAAAGTAAGTATCTTGCCTAACTTTGTGTTGGGGAAACCATCCCTTAGGCTTTGGATTGATGGTATTGTTTGAATTATGTGAAAGGCGTGTACAGAAGGTGACGAGTGTGTGCACTGACTTATATATGGTATTTGATCGGATTAGACTGTTAGGCTTCTTTCATACAATTAGTTATAGTTACCATTTCATGTTATATCTTTGTCGTTAGGATTGCTCTTACGTGCTTTACTTGAAGTTATAGTACGTGTTCCATATTTCGTGGTGAAGCTCATCCTTATATGCTAATTGATGATTGTAAGTATTTGTTGAATTCATGCGTGATCTGCTACATGCCTTAACTGTTAATTGATTCTCAGAAATTGTGTCTTGATTTATGGATTGCCATTCCTTGCTATTGATTTCATGAGTTATCATATAACTTTCGCATAAGTTGTGACTTCTTTGTGTAGCCTTGTTATTCCTTTTGATTTTGCTGTACGCCATAGTTTGTTGTAAAATTGTTTGCTTAATTAATGTTGCTCTGGGAGCGGGTTGCATGCCGCAACAGTATTAAAAATAATAATGTGTGGAATCGGGTTGCACGCAGCAACAATATTGAAAATGATAATATGTGTGGGATCGGGTTGCATGCCGCAACAGTATTAAAAATGATAATATGTGTGAGATCGGGTTGCACGCCACAACAGTACTGAAAATAATAATATGTGTAGGATCAGGTTGCATGCAGCAACAATAATGAAAATGATGAAGTGGCGGATTGAGGATGGATTATGATAAAGACAGATGATTATATGGAGAGGTCGGATTGTGCGCCGCAACAGATTTGTTTAAAGTTTATATATTGGGATCGGGTTGCGCGCCGCAACGGATTGTGGGTGTTGTATACACTGTTGTATTGTGTTAGCTTTCAGTATTTATCATATGAGATTTTGAGGACGAATATTTTTGGATTTACTGATTTCGAGGATTGAGTTGTTGGTAACATATTGGTTTTTAAGTAAAAGAATTTTTAACGTACTTTACTATTCTTAACAGTAGTCGCATTTCACTTTAATTGATTTCTCAAATTAAACTCCTCACCCTATCTAATGATTTTATCTTACTTATGGATCGTTATTATGTTTTGATTTAACAAACTCTAAATTTAATGCAGTGGCTATCCGGTGCTTTATTTTAATTGAAAATGTTATTTCTTTCACCCTAATGAGTTTTAAAATAAACTCATTTTTCTCAATTGACTTCCTACTTTATACGAGGTTGTTACAGGCTTTAATGTATGAGATTTAAATCTCCTGAATATTTAAAAGTAATATTTGATACAGATATAAGATATAGGATAGCACATGAATTTTGTCGTGTGAAAGCGATTTGGAAAATATGGGCACAAGGTGCCATGTGTGTAAGATTTGAAAGTTGTGACTTATAATCTGAGATTATAAGATGTGATGCTCGGGGAAATTCTAATTGAAATTCATGCATTTATAATGATTTTATTGACTGAGTTGTCATCGATTTCCTTTATTTGAATACATCCATATTTCATCTGTACCCCCGACTACGTTGTTGCTTAATTTCTTGGATGTTCTCGTTGCCATTCGTGCTCCCCTATTTTATTGATGATGATGATTTGAAATCTTTCTGTTTCTGGACTTATATTGATATTCCTTCCTTGTTAGTTTTATTTTATATCCTGCACATGTTTTCATGTCCGGTAGGTATCTTGATCTGGCCTCATCACTACTCTACCGAGATTAGGCTTGATACTTACTGGGTGCCGCTGTGGTGCACTCATGCTACGCTTCTGCACATTTTTGTGTAGATCCAGGTACTTATGATCGAGTTGGTTGGAGACTATGCCTGCACTACTGGAGACTTCAAGGTATACTTATTTGACGTTCGCAAGCCCCGAAATCACCTTCTGTTGTATTTTATTTCCATCGTCTCCTATTATTCCGGAACAATGATGTACTCTTTATTTATTGTTACTCTTAGAAAGGCTTGTGACTTATACTACTGATTTTAAAATTATGAAACTGAAGTTATTTAATTTATTATAATTAAGTTAGTTAAATTTTATTAGTGATCAGTATGGGTTAAGCTTACTTAAGATACTAGTGCCGTCAAAACTTTTGTTTGGATCATGACAGCGAACCGTCGGTAAAACCTCCAAATTCACTTTCACCCTAAAATCCCTCCAAAATACTTTCAGGCTACAATTCCTAAGAGGCGGCTAAACTTCATCAAAATTCAGAAGGTTGCAAAGAACTCAGAAGGTTGGTGTCTAAAATTCATCTCCAAGCGACTTTACACAGATTATACCATTGGATTATCCGCCTAATCAAGGGTAAGTTTAATTTCTTTCTCTTTAATCTGTTTTGTTTCTTTTTTAATCTTCATGTTTTTTTCCCCGATTGAATAAGAAATCGAAAAAAGGGTTCTGCAATTTTTTGTTGCTTTAGTTGTTTTCGGTAATTGGTTGTTTTGGATACTGATCTTTATTGTGTGAGTGGTAAAAGTGAGATTATTGGGTTTAAAATTGGGTTACTGATCTTTATTGTGTGAGTGATAAAAGTGAGATTATTGGGTTTAAAATTGGGGCACGTAGGTCAAGGAGGAGAAATTTGTACAAAAGAGGGGCTGTTTGGTTGCTCGTAAAATCATCGGACATCTGAGAATGTCAAACACCCCAGAACTGAAATTTCACCAAAAATAGGTATTGGTTTGTGACGACCCAGCCAGTCGTCTCATGAGTACCGCTCTGTTTCCCCCATTTATGCTTCATCATGCTTCGTTATCCGTATTTTATGTGATCAAGTTGAGTAGTTTGCGTTCGCATGTGAGTTCCGAAGGTTCGGTTAGCTTCGGGAGGTGATTCATGACTTAGGAGTGTGATCAGGATTGGTTTTAGAGGTCCCATGTAGAGTTAGGCTTGAATTGGTGGAGAATGTGACGACCTGATGTGCCGGAGAAGCACATTTGATACTAATTGCTTAGATTTTAGCTTGTTTTAGACTCAATTTCCTTTTTGAGAGTATGTAATTTTAGTATCCTTGCAGTGTATGAGGTGTAAGGACCTAAGAGCAGAGAAAAGAGCAAAAAGGTATCGCAAAGCAGGTTATGCGATCGCATTTCTACAATGCTGACCACATATCTCACACTGAGATCGCAGATCAAGACAGATTTCTGGGCAAAAATCAAAGTCAGAAATGCGGTCGCATTTCTACAATGCGGACCACATATCGCACACTGAGATCGCAGATCAAGACAGATTCCTGGGCAAAAATCAACGTCAGAAATACGGTCACATATGCGATCGCATTTCCAACAATGCGGACCGCATATCTCAAATGCGATGGAGGCTAGGGATACAATCTGCGATGGCCATGTCAAAATGCGGACCGCATGTCTGTTATGCGACAGAAATGCGGTCGCAAATCCGATCGAAAAGGGGTATTTTGTCCCGATTTTCGGACCCACTATAAATAGAAACCAGTAACCATTATCTAGGTAAAACCCACTATCGTACCATCTTAGAAATATCTCCAAAATGCCCAAAAAAAAATCACAACAAATCATCCCCAAAAATCACCTTGAAACAGCCCCAAATTCCATGATAACGCAGCCATTGAGGAGTTGTCAATCTTCACACTTGCCAGCCCAGATCCCACCATTAAACTCACCAAAACCCAACTGAAAAGTCACTGGAAATAGCCCCAAATAAGCTGAAAACAACCGTGAAATAACTCCCTCAAAACCCCAACATCAATTACGAAAAACCCCACTCTTTAACCCCTCAAAAACTGCAGCTCAAATTGCTGCTAATTCCGCCGTGAAACAGTACCAAAATCTCAGACGAGTTTGAGGCCGCCGACCAGGGCGTAGTTCGTTAGCTTCGGTCGAGTCCATCTGAAGTTCGTGTTCATCTATAAAAGATTGGGCTCGAATGCTTGTGGTTTTGTTGTTGCAAAGATTCGGATTCATTGGAAATCTTGAATTTGGTTGCAAAGTGAGGTAAGTGTCCGGTTTAACCTTAGCTTGAGGGATTTAGAGTTGAGTTCTATTTGTTAAATTACTTCTTGTTGAGTACAACGTATAGGCATGGTGACGAGTATCTACACATTGGCGTCGAGCATGACCGTGAGTCTTAAATGGATAGTTGTTGTGTGATTCTTGTTCAAATTGCTGAATATTGTTCTTGATATTTTTATGTGGAAATGGGAGTTCACGTGAGGACTTGCTACGCTGGTTTCTTCATTTCAGTTGTTCCTCTTTGTTATAGGTTTAGATTTCTTCTGTAGGTATAAAGTTAATTACTAAATAGATTAGTTGAATATGGATTTGTTAGGAATTAAAGGGTCCAGTGTCATATTAATGGGTCATGTTTAGACTTAAAACAATGATAATTGGATTTGGAGATTAATTGTAGATGTATATATGTATATAACTCTTTGTTATAGGTTTAGAATTATATTGCTTTTGTTCCCTTGCCGGGATGTTTGCTTTGATGTTAATGTTCCCTTGCTGGGGAGTTATTATATTGTTTTTGTTTTCCTTGCCTGGATTTCTTTTGATTGTTGTGATGACTTATGAAATGGGGTCGGGTTGCACGCCTGCAACAAGATATAATAAAATGGGAGCGGGTGGTACGCCTACCACAAAATGAAAGGAAATGGGGTCGAGTTGCACGCCTGCAACAAGATATAATGAAATGGGAGCGGGTGGTACGCCTACCACAAAATGTAATGAAATGGGGTCGGGTTACACGCCTGCAACAAGATATAATGAAATGGGAGCAGGTGGTACGCCTACCACAAGATATGAGAAATAGGATCGAGTTGCACGCCTGCAACAAGATGGAAACTGAAAGTGAAAGTTGCTTGTATTTCTCTTTATTCGTGTTGGAAGTTAAATTGTAATTTCCTTATATTTCTTTGATGATCTGTTTTATCTGTTACCCCGAAGCATGTTTTCCCTTCTCCAGCTTTAATTGTTTAATTACTTTTATCTTTCCGTTGTAGATGTATATATGTATATATAACCGCACAGGTGTATCCGGAGTCTGGTCTTAGCCTCGTCACTACCTTGCCGGGGTTAGGCCAGGCACTTACCAGCACATGGGGTCGGTTGTGCTGATACTACACTCTGCACTCTTTTGTGCAGATCCCAGCACAGCAGATTTTGGACCGTACTGAGCTTCCAGCTTCTTGCTTATCAGGCGACCCAAGGTAGTTCTGCAGGCGTCCGCAGACCTTGGTGTCTCCCACTATCTATTTTATCTGTTTCTTTTACGTAGTCCTAGAGACAGTACTTTGTATTTCTTTCAGACCCTTATTTGTTGTACTCTTAGACAGTCTGTGAAGCTGTGACACTAAATCTTGGGTAGTTCGTCAAGGAGATTTTATTAGCGATGTTTTGAAGTCCGAACTTTTATTCATTCTGCTCGTTAATTTATGTTGTTCTTAAATTGTTGGTTTTTAATTGAAATGAGTCTAAATAAAAAATATGGTTAATAATTCGGTTAATCGGCTTGCCTAGCTTTCACTAGTAGGTGCCATCACGACTCCCAAGGGTGGGAAAACTGGGTCGTGACAGGTTGGTATCAGAGCTCTAGGTTACATGGGTCTCACAGTTCACAGACAAGCTCGGTAGAGTCTGAGGGATCGGTACGGAGACGTCTGTATTTATCCCCTAGAGGCTACAGAGTTAGGAAAAACTTCACATTTATTCTTTCTTGTCGTGCGGTTTTGTTTCTCAATGCTAATTGGATTTCTACTCTGTTCTTTAGAGATGTCAAGAACACGCGCTTCCCCATCTACCGCTCAGCAGCCCGAGCCCTCAGAAAGAGGAAGGGCCCAGCCAAGTTAGTTGGCGTAGGAGTGGGTTAATTGAAAGAGATCAAGACTTTAGTTAAAGAGGTGATATAATGGAACTCCAGTTGAGGAGTGGATTAATGGAGAAGGATGAAGGATTTAGTGATAGAATAACAAAATGCATCCTCAGTTGAAGTCTCTTGCTTATCGACACGTGCATGAGAAGAAGCCTCGACATCATTATCAGGCTTCTTTGAGTAGTAGGAATGAGAAAATGAGAAGGTATGATGAATTCTTTGATGATAAGGACAGATATGAAGCTAGAGGCGCTGGTGTAAATTATGATTATGAATATGATAGCGCTAGAAGTGTTCAAGGCCGTAATGAGAATCAAGAGAGAGTTTTGGGTAGAATGCATCATCATGGGCTGGACAAAAAAAAAACTGTTGGATTTGGAAGATGAGTCGAGCCTAGGAGATCATACTTTGCCATTTGACTCTCAGTCTACCTCAAAATTTGTGGAGACTGCAAGGAGGCCTTTATCAGTCCATGTGCAACCCAACAGATTAGGCTTAGAGATGAGGTTTCTCATTACCCTGATCCTTTCCTTCTCGATAAATTGTCGGCAATTGAAATGATTGAAAGAGAGGAAAGATCTGGATTTCATTCCAAGGATTTTTTGCACTACTTGGAGTCAACATCCCGGTCTAAGAATGTTGCTGCCTCCTCTCTGTATAAGGAACGTGTGATCACATCCTCTGGAATCTCTAGGATGAATTACGCCCCTGTGGTTCAAGATGATATGCATTGGCTTGGGGATATTCATTTGAGGAGTTCCACAAAGCTTAGAAAACCATCATATCTCCATTAATATGGTGAAAATCATAGTTATAATACCCTTGAATAATATGCAGCTGGGCATAAGGAACGGATAATCTACCAGTATGATAAAGTTAGTCCTCCTACGGGTGACGATGTGGATTATTTATATCCTAAAGTTAGGCCAAGAGATACTAGTGATTATGGTTATTCATATGAAAGAACTAGTATGCTTGGACAAGCAGTACTTGACAAAAGACATTCTCGGGCACCAATTTATTTGGAACCCCTTAGAGAGAATACTGATGATGCTGAGTTTCCTCGAAGAGATGTCATTAGCAGCAGTTCATGGGATCACCATTCATTGACCAAACAATCAGTTTCAATGAACCTTCTGGATGCCCGATCATTAGTGAGATCAAGCCAAGGTTAGTTTTATGTGGACCCTGGGGATACTAATGTTAGGGCTGGTGGCTTATACTGCATTGTTTGTCCCAAGAGGTCTATCTCCTTTTTAGTGTCTCAACTTTAAGCTTGTGGCTTATTAGCATAAATAAGTATCCATTGCCGAGGATTAATGATTTGTTCGATCAGCTTCAGGGTGCCAAGGTGTTTTCAAAGATTGACTTGAGTTCTGGATATCATCAGTTGAGGAATTGGGGCATCCGATGCCCCTAAGACAGCCTTCCGCACTCGGTACGGGCCTTATGAGTTCTTGGTCATGTCATTCGGGTTGGCAAGTGCCTCAGCAGTTTTTATGGATTTGATGAATCGAGTGTTTAGACCTTATTTGGACTCGTTCGTGATAGTCTTCATTGATGACATTCTGATATATCCCCGCAGCCATGAGGAGCACGAGCAACATCTCAGAGTGATTGACTCTCGATAACGGTCCTTGTGGATTCAAGGATTATATGCAGTGCCTAAGGATTTCGGTTCCGATGTGTGGTTAAGGATTGAGTCTTCACAGTGGATTGCGAACGAAACTTGGAATATTCTATGTTACCATCGGGTATACGGTGTAGTATTGGAGGAAAGGGAGAAAAACAACTTCAAATTTATAGAAGGTCTATTCAACGCGGACGTCTCGGACAGTATGGGGTGCTTATGAGAAAATACGGTGGTTGATGAGCTTATGAGCTACATGGTTCGTGCCAAGATTTGTCTGTACCGAGCTTTACTTTTGGGGATCGTTGTGTACAAATAGGGGAAGTATTACCCCAAGGAATAATCGAGGAAGATGTGAAGAAATGGGTCAACTCGGCGGTGTTGGGTCATCATAGCAAAGGAAGAAATTGACCTTCGGAGAGAGAATTCCCCACCGATGTTTGTGGAAAGTCTTTGAAGAGGGTAGACCAGCCAATGCAACACCACCTACTTGGGCTTAATTTTAAGAGATGTTTTTGAAGGAATTTGTTCCCCAAACTCTACGGGAGGCATGGTGCACGAAGTTTGGGTGGCTGTGTCAAGACACCATGACGATGTCAGAATATGCCATTAGATTTAAAGTGTTAGCCTGTCATGCTCTTACGTTGGTTCCTACAGTCAGAGAGCGAGTCCACAGATTCATTAAAGGACTCAGTTATGATCTTAGATTCTGTATGACTCGGGGACTACAAACTAATACTTCACTTCAACAAGTGGTGGAAATTGCCAAGATGTTAGAACGTGTTTGAATTTAGAGGAAAAGGGAACTAACGTGACCAAGAGGTCTCGAGGTCCTAGAAAATTCAGTGGGTGTTACTCTGCAGTTATAACTCATTATGGTGGAGACTCGAGCAGTAGGTCAGCTCAGTCCGCACACCAGATTACTCGGGGTGCACCAGTAAGTTCTATTACTGCACTACCGACACGAGATTTCTATAAGGATTATTCTATTTATTCGGCACAGACTCAATACGAACGGCAGAACCCGCAGATGGGTTGTTATGAGTGTGGTAATATTAGGCACATCATGAGGGATTGTCCTAGACTTGGGAGAGACATATTTCATCAGAGCACTCAAGTGACATGCTTCATTTGAGTTGCTACTCTACCTACAAATTCAGTTATGGGTGGAGGACAGGCAGGTAAAGGGCGTCCTAGAGGTGGAGGCCCGACCCGTTGTTATAACTGCTATGAATTGGCTGAGGCCGCTACACCAAATGGTGTCGTTACAGGTATGATTTAATTTATAATAGAGTAGTACTATTCTTATTTTGATTCGATTCCTATTATTGAGGTGAAAGCTCCTTTCATGCCCCTTATATGGTGAGTTGCGAATTTATACTCCACTCCCGTGTTTATCCTTGTTGTGAGATTTGATGGTGTCAGCCCGTGCCTACCAGTTTTGTCTTGTACACTATTGAGGGCTACGAGTCCAAAAGTGGCTTCTGTTACTCACAGCAATGGGTTTTGATGTAATTTCGGGATAGTTGATTTAAGTTTTATGAATTATATGCCCTGCCGGTATGGGGGGGGGTCATTATGTGTCATGATTTTGTTTAACGAAAATTATTTTAAAGGAGAAATGGATAGATTTCGGTTGGCACGATGTGCATATACTTGTGATTCAGAGTTGAGGACGAGATCCTCGCGTTTTAATATGATATGAAAAGCTTAAGCTGGGCTATGAGCCGCGGTGGAAGTTATATAAGGACGAGATCCTTGAGATGAAAATTTATGTGTTTTAAATTTTCCCTCTGTTAAACTAAATTTGTACTGTAGTACTGATTGGGAGCCATTCCTGTTAGGCTGATATGATAATTCTTCTATGTGTTTTTGTGCATATTTTTCCATATTCATGCTGTAATTATTGAGTTTTAGCTTACAAGGGAAGTGTCCAGGTGGCGTTAAATGTGAGTCGTTAATTAGAGTAAATAATTATGAAGTCTTCATGCCTCGTGAATTGCTGTCAGAGTTGTGAAAATTCGAAACGAGGTTTTGGTTAAAATGAGGTTAATTGACGATGCTGGAATTAATTATGAACAGCTATTATGACCAGAGACGTGGTTATGGGCATACATAGGTTGGGCGCGCAAGCACGAGTTGCTGCAGCCGGTTGAGACTAACATGTTGTGTTGAATTAATTGAGCTGTGAGAATTTTGGCTTTGAAATTTATAAATGTAGATAAAAGGAAATAATCTTCAGTTGAGAAGGCGTTGTCGGATCCATATTAAATTTACGGTGACGTAGAATCGCCACAAGTGTGTGTAATAATACACTTAGAAATTTAATGCCCTTGGAATAGTCCTTAGCACGTTCGAGGACGAACGTATGTTTAAGTGGGGGAGAATGTGACGACCCGGCCAGTCGTCTCATGAGTACCGCTCCGTTTCTCCCATTTCTGCTTCATCATGCTTCGTTATCCGTGTTTTATGTGATCGAGTTGAGTAGTTTGCATTCGCATGTGAGTTCTGATGGTTCGGTTAGCTTCGGGAGGTGATTCATGACTTAGGAGTGTGATCAGGATTGGTTTTGGAGGTCCCATGTAGATTTAGGCTTGAATTGGTGGAGAATGTGATGACCTGATGTGCCGGAGAAGCACATTTGATACTAATTGCTTAGATTTTAGCTTGTTTTTGACGAAATTTCCTTTTTGAGAGTATGTAATTTTAGTATCCTTGCAGTGTATGAGGTGTAAGGACCTAAGAGCAGATAAAAGAGCAAAAAGGTATCACAAACCAGGTTATGCGGTTGCATTTCTACAATGCTGACCGCATATTTCACACTGAGATCGCAGATCAAGACAGATTTCTGGGAAAAAATCAACGTCAGAAATGCGGTCGCATTTCTACAATGCGGACCGCATATCGCACTGAGACAGCCTTCCGCACTCAATACGGGTCTTATGAGTTCTTGGTCATGTCATTCGGGTTGGCAAGTGCCTCAGCAGTTTTTATGGATTTGATGAACCGAGTGTTCAGACCTTATTTGGACTCGTTCGTGATAGTCTTCATTGATATCATTCTGATATATCCCCGCAGCCAGGAGGAGCACGAGCAGCATCTCAGAGTGATTGACTCTCGATAACGGTCCTTGTGGATTCAAGGATTATATGCAGTGCCTAAGGATTTCGATTCCGATGTGTGGTTAAGGATTGAGTCTTCACAGTGGATTGCGAACGAAACTTGGAATATTCTATGTTACCATCGGGTATACGGTGTAGTATTGGAGGAAACGGAGAAAAACAACTTCAAATTTATAGAAGGTCTATTCAACGCGGACGTCTTGGTTGCAACAGTATGGGGTGCTTATGAGAAAATACGGTGGTTGATGAGCTTATGAGCTACATGGTTCGTGCCAAGATTTGTCTGTACCGAGCTTTACTTTTGGGATCGTTGTGTACAAATAGGGGAAGTATTGCCCCAAGGAATAATCGAGAAGATGTGAAGAAATGGGTCAACTCGGCGGTGTTGGGTCATCATAGCAAAGGATGAAATTGACGTTCGGAGAGAGAACTCCCCACTGATGTTTGTGGAAAGTCTATGCAGAGGGCAGACCGGTCAATGCAACACCACCTACTTGGGCTCAATTTTAAGAGATGTTTTTGAAGGAATTTGTTCCCTAAACTCTATGGGAGGCGTGTTGCACGAAGTTTGGGCGGCTGTGTCAAGACACCATGACGATGTCAGAATATGCCATCAGATTTAAAGTGTTAGCCTGTCATGCTCTTACGTTGGTTCCTACAGTCAGAGAGCAAGTCTACAGATTCATTAAAAGACTCAGTTATGATCTTAGATTTTGTATGACTCGGGGACTACAAAATACTTCACTTCAACTAGTGGTGGAAATTTCCAAGATGTTAGAACGTGTTTGAATTTAGAGGAAAAGGGAACTAAGGTGACCAAGAGGTCTCGAGGTCCTAGAAAATTCAGTGGGTGTTACTCTGCAGCTATAACTCATTATGGCGGAGACTCGAGCAGTCGGTCAGCTCAATCCGCACACCAGATTACTCGGGGTGCACCAGTAAGTTCTATTACTGCACTACCGACACGAGATTTCTATAATGATTATTCTATTTATCCTGCACAGACTCAATGCGAGCGGCCGAACCCGCAGACGGGTTATTATGAGTGTGGTAGTATTAGGCACATCATGAGGGATTGTCCAAGACTTGGGAGAGACATATTTCATCAGAGCACTCAAGCGACATGTTCAATTTTAGTTGCTACTCTACCTACAAATTCAGTTAGGGGTTAAGGATAGGCGGGTAAAGGGCGTCCTAGAGGTGGAGGCCCGACCCGTTGTTATAATTGCTATGAATTGGCTGAGGCCGCTACACCAAATGGTGTCGTTACAGGTATGATTTAATTTATAATAGCGTAGTACTATTCTTATTTTGATTCGATTCCTATTATTGAGGTGAAAGCTCCTTTCATGCCCCTTATATGGTGAGTTGCGAATTTATACTTCACTCCCGTGTTTATCCCTGTTTTGAGATTTGATGGTGTCAGCCCGTGCCTATCATTTTTGTTTTGTACACTATTGAGGGCTACGAGTCCAAAAGTGGCTTCTGTCACTCATAACAATGTGTTTTGATGTAATTTCGGGATAGTTGATTTAAGTTTTATGAATTATATGCCCTGCCGGTATGGGGGGGGGTCATTATGTGTCATGATTTTGTTTAACAGAAATTATTTTAAAGGAGAAATGGATAGATTTCGATTGGCACAATGTGCATATTACTTGTGATTCAGAGTTGAGGACGAGATCCTCGTGTTTTAATATGATATGAAAAGCTTAAACTGCGCTATGAGTCACGGTGGAAGTTATATAAGGACGAGATCCTTGAGATGAAAATTTATTTGTTTTAAATTCTCCCTCTGTTAAATTAAATTTGTACTATAGTACTGATAGGGAGCCATGCCTGTTAGGCTTATTTGATAATTCTTCTATGTGTTTTGGTGCATATTTTGCCATATTCGTGCTGTAATTATTGAGTTTTAGCTTACAAGGGGAGTGTCCAGGTGGCATTAAATGTGACTCGTTAATTAGAGTATATAATTATGAGGTTTTTATGCCTCGTGAATTGTTGTCAGAGTTGATAAAATTTGAAACGAGGTTTTGGTTAAAATGAGGTTAATTGACGATGCTGGAATTAATTATGAACATCTATTATAACCAGAGACGTGGTTATGGGCATACATAGGATGGGCGCGCAAGCACGAGTTGCTGCAGCCAGTTGAGACTAACATGTTGTATTGAATTAATTGAGCTGTGAGAATTTTGGCTTTGAAATTTATAAATGTAGATAAAAGGAAATAATCTTCAATTGAGAAGGCGTTGTCGGATGCATGTTAAATTTACGGTGACGTACAATCGCCGCAAGTGTGTGTAATAATACCCTTAGAAATTTAATGTCCTTGGCAAAAGTCAACGTCAGAAATACGGTCACATATGCGATCGCATTTCCAACAATGCGGACCGCATATCTCAAATGCGATGGAGGCTAGGGTTACAATCTGCGACGGCCATGTCAAAATGCGGACCGCATGTCTGTTATGCGACAAAACTGCGGTCGCAAATCCGACCGAAAAGGGGTATTTTGTCCCTATTTTTGGACCCACTATAAATAGAAACCAGTAACCATTAGATAGGTAAAAACCCACTGTCGTACCATCTTAGAAACATCTCCAAAACGCCCAAAAAAAAATCACAACAAATCAGCCCCAAAAATCACCTTGAAACAACCCCAAATTCCATGAAAACGCAGCCATTGAGGAGCTGTCAATCTTCACACTTGCCAGCCCAGATCCCACCATTAAACTCACCAAAACCCAACTGAAAAGTCGCCGGAAATAGCCCCAAATAAGCTGAAAAACAACCATGAAATAACTCCCTCAAAACCCCAACATCAATTACGAAAAACCCCACTCTTTAACCCTCCAAAAACCATAGCTCAAATTGCTACTAATTCCGCCGTGAAACAGTACTAAAATTTCAGACGAGTTTGAGGCCAACCAGGGCGTAGTTCTTTAGCTCTGGTCGAGTCCATCTGAAGTTCGCATCTATAAAATATTGGGCTCGTTGCAAAGATTCGGATTCATTGGAAATCTTGAATTTGGTTGCAAAGCGAGGTAAGTGTCCGGTTTAACCTTAGCTTGAGGGATTTAGAGTTTAGTTCTATTTGTTAAATTGCTTCTTGTTGAGTACGACGTATAGACATGGTGACGAGTATCTATACGTTGGCGTCGAGCATGACCGTGAGTCTTAAATGGATAGTTGTTGTGTGATTCTTGTTCAAATTGCTGAATATTGTTCTTGATTTTTTTATGTGGAAATGGGAGTTCACGTGAGGACTTGCTACGTTGGTTTCTTCATTTCAGTTGTTCCTCTTTATTATAGATTTAGATTTCTTCTGTAGCGGGTGGTATGCCTACCACAAAATGTAAGGAAATGGGGTCGAGTTGCACGCCTGCAACAAGATATAATAAAATGGGAGCGGGTGGTACGCCTACCACATAATATAATGAAATGGGGTCGGGTTGCACGCCTGCAACAAGATATAATGAAATGGGAGCGGGTGGTACGCCTACCACAAAAATGTAATGAAATGGGGTCGAGTTGCACGCCTGCAACAAGATATAATAAAATAGGAGCGGGTGGTACGCCTACCATAAAATGTAAGGAAATGGGGTCGAGTTGCACGCCTGCAACAAGATATAATGAAATGGGAGCGGGTGGTACTCCTACCACAAAATGTAGTGAAATGGGGTCGGGTTGCACGCGTGCAACAAGATATAATGAAATGGGAGCGGGTGGTACGCCTACCACAAGATATGAGAAATGGGATCGGGTTGCACGCCTGCAACAAGATGGAAACTGAAAGTGAAAGTTGCCTGTATTTCTCTTTATTTATGTTAGAAGTTAAATTGTAATTTCCTTATATTTCTTTGATGATCTATTTTATCTGTCACCTCGAAGCATGTTTTCCTTTCCCCAGCTTTAATTGTTTAATTACTTCTATCTTTTCGCTGTAGATGTATATATGTATATATAACCGCACAGGTGTATCTGGAGTCTGGTCCTAGCCTCGTCACTACCTCTCCGGGGTTAGGCCAGGCACTTACCAGCACATGGGGTCGGTTGTGCTGATACTACACTCTGTACTCTTTTGTGCAGATCCTGGCGCAGCAGATTTCAGACCGTAGTGAGCTTCCAGCTTCTTGCTTATCAGGCGACCCAAGGTAGTCCTGCAGGCGTCCGCAGACCCTGGTGTCTCCCGCTAGCTATTTTATCTGTTTCTTTTATGTAGTCCCAGAGACAGTACTTTGTATTTCTTTCAGACCCTTATTTGTTGTACTCTTAGACAGTCTGTGAAGCTGTGATACTAAATCTTGGGTAGTTCATTAAGGAGATTTTATTAGCGATGTTTTAAAGTCCGAACTTTTATTCATTCTGCTCGTTAATTTATGTTGTTCTTAAATTGTTGGTTTTTAATTGAAATGAGTCTAATGAAAAACATGGTTAATAATTCGGTTAATCGGCTTGCCTAGCTTTCACTAGTAGGCGCCATCATGACTCTCGAGGGTGGAAAAACTGGGTCATGACGTGGTTGCTCGTATTAGGACTGCAATATGATTTATAATTTGGTTCAACATATCCCAACATTCAGTCATGCAATAGATTCTGCTTTTTCTGTCTTTCAAGCAAATGGGGCTCAAATGTGAATAATGATAAGGCAAAGAGAAGCCAGCCACGCAAAGGCTGCAAACACCGGCCATACCGGCTTGCCACGCCAAGATACAGGTCGGTTAATCGCTCAATGCCCGAATTGTTTAGCTCAGATATAGAAACACCATCCTCACTGCCTCTTCATGTACTTTCCATCAACACCGAAAAACAAAATACGCACTCACACACAGGAAAGATAGAGATGTCAGTGTATAGAGTTTTTCTTGTAGAGTTTCGTCTATGCAATAATTTTATCCTTTGCGATTTACATTATACAATTCTTCTGAGGACTTTCTTGAAGGGTCATTAAAAGTTTTGTAGGATGTCTTTTTTCATATGACCGCGGGTTATGCCGGGGATAAAGGAAAAATAAAGGGTCTTTGGGTTATGCCAAAGGGGTCTACGGGTTATGTCGGGGATAAAAGAAAAATAAAGGTCTTTGGGTTATGCCAAAGAGGTCCGCGAGTTATGCCGGGGATAAAAGAAAAACAAAGGTCTTTCCAAAGAGGTTCACGTGTTATGCCGGGGATAAAAGAAAAACAAAGGTCTTTGGGTTATGCCAAAGGGGTCTCCGGGTTATGCCGGGGTAAAAGAAAAACAAAGGTCTTTGGGTTATGCCAAAGAGGTCCACGGGTTATGTCGGGGATAAAATAAAAACAAAGAGTCTTTGGGTTACGCCAAAGGGGTCCCCGGGTTATACCGAAGATAAAAGAAAAATAAAGGTCTTTGGGTTATCCAAAGAGGTCCGCGGGTTATGCCGGGGATAAAAAAAACATAAAAGGTCTTTGGGTTATGCTAAAGAGGTTGGAGGCTCTATGCTACCATGGGTTTTCTTTTTCTTCTTTTCTTTTTTTAGTGAAAAATAATGCAGGAAAGAGTTTGGAGGAGACTTCCCTCTGATTATTGCTGCAAAGCTGTTTTTTAGCCTTTGTGCAGTTTCTTTCTTGTTGCACCTGCTTCTTGCAAGGTTGCTTTGGATTGCACCAATTTCCTATTTTCAAACAAAGAGCAATTATTAGTTTGAAATGGTGATTGGTTTTGTGGCCTTTATGATTTTGATCACTCGATCCCGGCCCAACTTTTGGTGAGAACCTCCGCTTCTTGCTTGATTTTCTGAAGGTTGATCTCTTTCTTGAACCGAGGGACTCAGCTTTCCGTAAATTTATTGTGATATCTTGCCCCTATGGGACTTTGGTCTTTTCACTTTTTCTTGCCTCTAAGGGCTTTTGCCTTTGGATTTCTTTTTATTTTCCTTAACTTTGGGTTTCAGAGCATCAGCCATCATGGCCAGTCGGGGTCGACTTGATGCACTCGTTGAGGCTGGTACTTTCCTTGGATCTGGCTTTTATTAAGAGGGACCCTGTAAAACCAATTCTGACACCTTTTCTTTGTATTAGTTTCGGAAACAGAGTTAGACCGAAAGGGATTCAAAGAAAAGTAAACAAAGGACAAAAGAATGAGTTTAGAGAAGTGTCCCTTTCGGGGAAGAAAGAAGGACTTATCTGGGGTGCATGCAGATTTCACATAGAGATGACATGCTTCTTGGGCTGGATACCCGATTTGCGCAACTATCCAACTTCTCATAAACCCATCAAGATCCGTGTTTTGAAATCGAGAAACCTTGCCAGGACTCTTTCAGTACCAATAGTGGGAAGGATTCCTGCTTTTCGATCAACGGTGCCCTTTGTGGATTTTCGCCAATTGACCTCTCTCATTTCTCTTCTCACCGTCGCCTTGTAGTGCTCTTTGCGAGTTTTCACTAACAAGACTCTCTCATTTTCAGTTTCTCTGCTTACATCGCCTTACGGTGTCCGTGTGGGTTTTCACCAATAAGATTCTCTCATTTTATTTCTCTCATTTTGAATGCATTCTCTGATTTTGAAAACCTTTCACTGATTGATCGGAAGGACTTGAACAGGGTTTGGTAAAGATAGTTTTGACTGAATTACAACTTTGGAACATTTCAGGCGAAACACCGCCGAACCGTTATAACATCTGCCCCAGTTTCACTTTGGGGAGTCTTGGATTTTTATTTTGGTGTGACTGAACCTCAGGGAGAGGCTGCCTACATATCCTTTTGGAATCAAGTCAAACGTAGTTTAGACTACATTTGTTTTTGGATTTTTGTTTGTTTTTGTTTTGTTTTCTTTTTCTTTTCTTTTCTTTTCTTTTTCTTTTTATTTTTCTTTTTTCTTTTTCTCTTTTTTTTTTTTTATCTTTCTTTTCTTGTCTTTCAACTAAACTTTTCAGTGATGCTTTCGAGTTCCAAAGAGGGTAATCAAAGAAGAATAACCGGCTTAAAAGATTACCAAAGGATTTGAGTGTTTGGGGTAGCGTGAATGAAAGCCTTCGTCATCTCAATCGGATAATGTTGTCATTGCAGAGAGATTACACATAGTACCTTTTGACTGCATCCGCATTCACTGCTGCCCCGGGATCATTTCCTTCAATATCTCCCAGGTACAATGCTCCTCTTAGCAGTATCTTTCTGATGATACATGGGCCTTTCCAATTAGGAGCGAATTTTATTTTTGCTTCCCTATGATGGGGAAGAATACGCCTTAAAACGAGTTACCCCGCTTCAAAATTTCTGTGCCGTACTTTCTTGTTGTAGGCACGGGCCATTCTTTGTTGGTACAACTGCCTGTGGCAGACTGTGGCCATTCACTTTTCATCAATCAGGGTTAACTGTTCCAGGCGGGTTTTGACCCACTCACTGTCTTCAATTTCAGCTTCAACAATGATCCGGAGGGAAGGAATTTCAACTTCCGCAGGTATTACAGCTTTAGTGCCATAAACAAAAAGATATGGGGTTGCTCCGATCTATGTGCGCACAGTAGTGCGGTACCCTAACAATGCAAACGGCAACTTTTCATGCCACTGCCTCGAGCTTTGAATCATTTTCCTCAAAATCTTTTTGATGTTCTTGTTTGCTGCTTCCACGGCACCATTGGCTTTAGGACGATATGGAGTAGAGTTCGTATGCGTTATCTTGAATTGTTCGCATATTTCTCTTATCAAATGACTATTCAGGTTTACAGCATTATCTGTGATGATGGTCGCAGGGATACCAAAACGGAAGATAAGATTGGAATGCACAAAATCTACCATAGCTTACTTGGTAACAGATTTAAAGAGTAATTTCTTTAACCCATTTCGTGAAGTAGTCGATGGCGACCAATATGAATCTTTGCCCGTTTGAGGCTTTTGGCTCGATCGGCCCAATGACGTCCATGCCCCAGGCAACAAATAGCCTAGGTGATGACATGGGATGTAGTTCTATGGGAGGTGCATGAATCAAATCGTTGTGCACCTGACACTGATGACATTTCCGAACAAAACTGAAGTAGTCTTTGTTGGAAAAACGTATTCGCATTCTTACTTATGAAACCTTGACTAATGACTTTGTGTCTTGTTGTAGGTTTTGATAATTGACAAACCATCATTAACGAGTTACCAAGATTGCTTGGATTTTGTTGTGACTACAAGTCGAGCTTTCAAGATAATAGAAGTTGATGCATGGAACCTATCAATGAAGCAAAAAGATTGAAGACTAAAAGATGTAGTATTTTAGTCTTGATTTTGATTTTGAGTCTTGATGTTATTTTGAATCTTCTTTTGTTTTAAGAACTTAGCTCAAGTTTAAAAACATCTTCAAAATCATTAAGACATTTTTCAAAATAATGATTTTTACAAAATAATAAAATTGTGAACCAAAAATAGAGCTGAAAATTTCCAGCATGAAGCCACCATCGATGGCTTCAGTATAAGCCATCGATGGCTTCTGTCTGTTGGAGCCTTAACGGCTAGTTTTTGTCAACCATTGATGGTAAGGCTAAAAACATCGATGGTAAGACAAACAGGCAGATTTTTTAAATGCCCAAAAACATTGTTTAAGCTTGGGAGAAGCTTGGCAAGATCCCCAACGGACATATGGGGTTTTGGGGCTATAAATAGAGCCTCATAAACCTCATTTAAACACAACACATTATCCAAAATCATAAGATTATTTGATTCAAGTTTTCATATTCAATTGAGCTATTTTGAGTCATTTCTTGAAGATCAAAGTTGTGTTCTTGTGCTTAAATTTTCTTCACTTCATCTACTCTTGTGAGAGTTCTATTTGAGTGATCAAATTGTGTTGTCATACACTTAAGGGAAGTTGTCCCTTGTTGTTTTAAGGAAGAGTGTCTTCCTTGTTGATTCACGAAGCTTGTGTGATTCAAGTGTTCGTGGTTGTTGTGCAAACCTTGTGTGATTTAAGGGTTTGTGTTGTAACGGTTTGTTGAGCACCCATAAGCTTGACAGAGATAGTGAAATACTCAAGTGTGATTCTTGAGGAGTGGACTAGCTACAAGTTGTAGTGAACCACTATACATCGTTGCGTACGCTTTCTATTTATATTCCGCAATTTATTTCTCGCTATCTTATTTTCACTTTCAATTGTATATCTTGATTGCGAAAATTTGGTAAAGTTCCTTAAAACGCTATTCACCCCCCTCCTCTAGCGTTGTGCATATATTCTAACAATTGGTATCAGAGCCTAATTCTCTTTAATCCTTAACCGGTTGAGAATAAGACAAATGGATTCTTCTTCTAGAAATATATATGCAGGTTTAAGTGAAGACAGTCCACATCGAGACCTCCTCTCTTTGATGGAACAAACTACACTTACTGGAAGGAACGTATGAGAATATACGTACGAGCCACTGATTTCAAACTGTGGCAAATCATTGAAAAAGGTGAAGAAATCATCACCAAAATGGAAGGTGCACTAATGGTGCCAAAACCAGAGAGTGAATACTCAGATGAAGATATTAGAAAAATCGAAGCTTGCGCCAGGGGTATAAACATGCTATATTGCGCAGTCAATCCAGACGACTACCGAAAAATTTCTAGGTGCAAAACTGCCAAAGAAATGTGGGATAAACTGGAGATAACATATGAAGGTACGTCCCAAGTCCGAAAGGCAAAAATTGATCTTCTAACCTATGAGTATGAACTTTTCAGGATGAAAGAAGATGAAAATATTGAGAAAACCTTTGAACGGTTTTCAAATATTATAAATGATCTTGATGCTCTTGGAAAAATCTTTTCCGAAGAAGAGCTTGTGAGAAAATACTCCGAAGTCTCAAACCGGAGTGGCAATCAAAGGTAGATACAATCCAAGAAGCTACCACCTCCACGACAGTAACCTATGATGGGCTAAGAGGTAATCTCATCACTTACGAAACTACTCACCTTAACAAACCAATTGTCTTTGGTGAAGAGAAGAAAAAGAAGAGCTTAGCTCTCAAAGCATCAACCTCAAAAGTGGAAGCCAAAGAGTCCAAGGACTCTAGCAGTGATGATGAAGAATATGGAATGGTAATCAAAAAATTCCGTAAGTTCATGAGAACGGAGCAAAGAAACAAAAAGCAAACACCTCCAAAATGCTTTGGATGTGGAGAAATTGGGCACATTAAACCCAACTGCCCAAATGCAAAAACAGAGAAGAAAAAGCTCCACAACAAACAAAGAGCTTTCATGTCTTGAGAGGAAGATGACTCCGGAAATGAATCAAGCGACGAAGATGAAGTCGCAAATCTATGTCTCATGGCCATAGAAGATACTCCACAAAAGAGTAATGAGGTTAGTACAAATCCTTCCGAAAACTCTCATTCTTTTATAGAATTACAAAAGGCCTTTGAAGAGTTATTTGAAGAATTTGTAGGTATAAATAGCAAACATAAGGCCTTGAAAAAGGAACTAGTTGACGTAGAAAAGAAACTAGAAAATTTGTCCAAAGAAAATGGGCAACTAAAAGAGGAAAACAATTTTTTCGGAAAAAGAAGTGCGGATAGACCCACTAGTTCAAATGGCTCATGCAGTAACTGTAATTCCCTTAAAATCAAGGTAGAAAAATTAGAGGCAACAATTCAAAAATTCAATAAGCCTCAAAAAGATTTAAATCTTCTACTTGATCCTGTACATGTAGCTAAACAAGGAATAGGGTTCACGAATAATAGTAAACAACCTAGTAAATCTAGAAATAAAACACCTAGGAAGAAAAACACTAGGTATAGAACTCAATCAAC
>MCJB01050822.1:5161-32968 GCA_002018475.1 Nicotiana obtusifolia | reverse complement strand
ACGTATCCGGATTATGCTAGTGAACCGAGGAATGTTCGGTTGGGTTTTTGTGCTGACGGCTTCACCCCATTTTCTGTTTCTGCAACACCCTATTCATGCTGGCCTGTGTTTGTTACACCATATAATCTACCACCGGAGTTGTGCATGACTAGTCCATACATATTCTTGAACTGTATTATCCCTGGTCCACATAATCCAAAAAGCTTAATTGATGTATATTTGCAACCACTGATTGACGAGCTAAAACAATTGTGGTATGATGGTGTTGAAACATATGACGTATCAACCAAACAGAATTTCAATTTGCGTGCCAATTTAATGTGGACAATTAATGATTTTCCTGCGTATGGAATGTTGTCTGGGTGGATGACTGCTGGGAAGCTAGCTTGTCCGTACTGCATGGAAAATAGTAAAGCGTTCACTTTGAAACATGGCCGAAAACAATCATGGTTCGATTGTCATCGTCAGTTCTTGCCTCCTGATCATGAGTTTAGAAGGATGAAAAATGCATTCAGAAAGAATAAAATTGAATGTGATTTTCCACCTCCGATACTTTCAGGAGAGGAAATTTGGGAGAGGGTCCAGAGCTTCAGTAAAGTTACTGAAGCTCCACCTTATAGATTCCCAGGATACGGTGTTACTCACAATTGGGACGAAAAGGAGCATATTTTGGGATCTGCCTTATTGGAAGGATAATCTTCTCCGTCACAACCTTGATGTCATGCACATTGAGAAGAACTATTTTGATAATCTGTTCAACACAGTGATGGATGTTAAAGGTAAGACCAAGGATAATGCAAAGGCTAGAATGGACTTGCAAGAATATTGCAGGCGGCCTGAACTACACTTGCAAACATTACAGAATGGTAAGGTGTTCAAATCCAAAGCAAGTTATACATTCACTTTGGATGAACGACGGCAAATTTGTGATTGGGTTACAAAACTGAAGATGCATGAGGGTTATGCTTCGAATTTTGGCCGCAAAGTTGATATGGAGGCGGGGAAGTTGAGTCATTTGAAAAGTCATGACTGTCATGTCTTCATGAAGACCTTACTGCCTATTGCACTTAGTGGTTTGCCTGAAAGAATCTGGAAACCCATCACAGAGATAAGTTTGTTCTTCAAAGACATGTGTTCTTCCACGTTAAGGGAAGAAAACCTACTGCAGATGGACTAGAACATTCGTGTCACCTCTTCTAAGCTGGAAAGGATATTTCCATGTGGGTTTTTTGATGTGATGGAACATCTTCCAATCCACCTTGTACATGAGGCACGACTTGGAGGGCCCGTTCAATGCAGATGGATGTATCCATTTGAGAGGTAATATTATATTTTTTACTCCTAATTTTCTGTTTTATTTTAATGTTCTTGGCTAACCTGAAATTATGATAGGACAATCGGCAAATGCAAACAATTCGTTAGGCAGAGGAACATGGTTGAAGGATCTATATGTGAAGCATATCTTGCAAAGGAGACTGCCTATTTTTGCTCTTACTATTTTGAGAGTAATGTGGCATGTGCTAGGAATAGGCCCCACAGGCACACAGTCGACCTTATGAATGATCCTTCATACCCGCCTATGTCCATATTCAATCAACCAGGCCGATGTTCTAAAGATGTTAGAAAGAGGAGTTTGAGCGATGTGGAGTTCAAGTTAGCTACACTTCACGTGTTGCTAAATTGTCCAAAAGTCGTACCATTTCTCTAGTATTGATTTAGTAGTTATCAAAATATAACAATTACTGTGACTGCATCTCAATGCAACTACTAAAAATGTTTGATGTGTCACAGTCACTTCGTCAGTCAATTTGGCCATGATGCTGTATATACGAGATTTGATACTTGGTTCAATTAATTTGTAAGTTTCTCCTTAAAATATTCTAACACTATGTAAGTAAATAATGTTTGAAAGTTATGCTGACATATGAATTTTTTTTAACAATATGTAGGTAAATGATCCAAATAATGGTGTAAACCAATTTTTGAAAGATATATCTTGGGGACCTGGGGTTATGGTCAGAACAATGTCTAAGTACGTTGTGAATGGCTATAAGTTCCATACCGAGGATTGTTCAAAAAAAAAAATAGCAACAACAGTGGAGTGTCGGTTCAAGGTGCTGATGGCAACCTAGATGGAGGTATTGATTACTATGGTGTAATCAAAGAAATAATTGAACTAGAATATACAGGTTGGCCATACAAGAAATTGATACTCTTTAGATGTAAGTGGTTTGACCCACACCCAACAAGAGGTACTAGAGTCCACAATCAGTACAACCTAATTGAGGTTAATCATAAGAGGGAGTATGATCGCTATGATACTTTCATAATTACTCATAATGTTAGGCAAGTGTATTATTCTCCTTATCCGTTGTGGCGGAATAAGTCTGATTGGTGGGTTGTTATCAAAACCAAGCCTGTGTGTAGGGTGGAAGTTGAAAATGTGTTAGATGTTGCATATCAAAACGATATCTCCACTGTTGACCAAATAGTGGACGAAGTTTTAGAAGATGATTTGGAACATCGTGAACACATACTGGAAGAAGTTGATATTTCCGAAGTAAGAATTACATAATACGAGGAAGAAGTATCAACTGATGAAGCTCAAACTACCGAGGAAGAAGAATTCTCGGACGAGGAACTATACGACGATGAGCTTTAAACAGTTGGTTTCTTTAACAACTCTCGTTTATAGCTATATATTTTCTTTATATATTTCAATCTAAATATGTATTATATTATGCAGATGACAGGCCAAGGTCGAGGTAACGCTGATTCTAGTACTTCTCGGGGTCGAGAAAAGGGTAAGAAACAAAGGAGGAGGGTAGAAGATTACACTCCAATTAGTCCTGCCGTTCCAGAGTTGCAGATGCCTACGTATCTTCCTCCACCCCAGGGCTATTCTGAGCTGCCCCAGCATCACCAGCCCTACATATTCGTGCAAACACCGGGTCTTCCATCACAGGGCCCTTGGATTGTACGTCCGACGTACAGTCCAGCTATCGCACATCCACGTGGATCTCAACCATCTTCATCGCATGGACCGCATCGGTCCATGTCACATCCACATGGAGCACATTCATCAGCGCCGCAGCCACTAGGGTCACAGCCACTGGGGTTGCTGTCACTCGGGTCGCAGCCACTCGGGTCAAAGCAATCAGTGACATGTCCCATTGCGGCACATACAGCTGCGTCGCAGGGCTCGCAGCCATCTTCGTCGGGGACTCCATCTATTACAGGCGTTCGCCTGCGGGATCCTACCTCTGACCCCCCCCCACACCTTCCACACATGCCCCTGGTGATGATGACGAGGAGGTGCATCGTGATGAGTATGGCAGGATCATTATCGTCCCTGAGGGTGACGGGTAAGAGTTATTTGTTACTTTTAACGTTTATTGTTTTCTACGGTTTTACTAAGATATTAATGTGTCTTTTTAAAAAAAATTAAATTAAAGGTTTATCCCTAGTAATGTTACTACGAGGATAATCACCCAGGCAACTCGAAAGCTATATGATGGCCCTTATGTGACTTGGAGTGAATTTCCATTCTCGCTTAAGGAGGCAATTTTCAATGAATTTAAGGTATAATGTTCTTTCAAGCAGTACAATTATTTATATTTATGATATTTCCATCTAAATACTTAACTTCTCAAATACAGAGCAAGTGTGTGTGGAAACACCGCTATAGTGCGGAGGTAGCTGCTAACTTCCATCACAAGGCTCGCAAGCGGTTGTCCCATTGCTTTTCCAACGCTAAAAGGACGAACACGAAGCCCTCCTGGTTGCAAGATGGTCTATGGGTTGATCTGCAAAGGCAATGGCTAACCGCAGATTTCCTAAAGAAGAGCGAGCAAGGAAAGAAAGCTCGTGCTTCGGAGACGGGAGGCTCTCTGCACACTGGAGGTGCGATCAGCCTCGGTTCAATAAAGAGGAAAATGGTACGTAATTGCTTAATTTAATTTTAATTTTCTACGTCTAATCTCTTTATTAACTAAAATTTATGACTTTTCAGGAGAAGAAGTTAGGCCGTCCGATGAGGCAAGATGAGTTATTCAAGCAAACTCATACTGTCAAGAAGAAGAAAGATTCGGATGAAGAAAGGTGGGTCGAGGACCGAGACTCGGCTGTACATGTAAGTTTTCAATTTTCATTAAGTACTTTGATTTAGTTTTATATAACTTTTGAATACTAATTTAATTTTTCTTATAGAGTCGCTTCACAACTGAGTTGGAAGATTTTGTACGCAGCCAGCCACCATCTTCATCGGGCGAACCAATCCAACCGTCGGACGAGGAAGCTGAAAGACTATGGACGCAGGCTGCTGGCGGTCCAAAAGGGGGGAAGGTATACGGGCTTCCACCTAAGAAATTCCACCGCTATAGGTGTGGAATGCAAGGAATAAGCACTTCCTCGCAAGCGGAGTCGCTTGATGGGGAGACCCTCTCCTCTGTGCGGGAGCATGTAGCAAAGCTCACATCCGAGCTAGAAGCTGCCAAGGAAAGAGAGAAGGTTAGAGAAGAAAGAGAAAAGCTTAGAGATGCTCAGTATGCTGCCATACAAGAGCAGCTCAAATCTCTCTTGGCTTCTGGCGCTAATTTTCCGATTCCCCTGTCACGTGAATCATCGCCGGATGATAATCTTGATAATGACACTTCATCCGACGATGCCACTCATGATGTAGACATTAGTAGCGTTGAATTGTAATAACAGTTTATATAATGTATAAGTTCATTTGAACTTTATAGCTTGTTATTGTTTAATGATGTTGTTTATTGTTGTTGTTATTCTCGTTGTTGTTTATTGTTGTTGTTGTTGTTGTTTGTTGTTTGTTGTTGATGTTCTTGTTTTCATGGCATAAAATGCCTATATTAGGAATTTGGTAAGCTGGCAGGTGGTGTAGCTGCCAAAACAGGCAATTTCTGAAAAAATATAACCAAAAAAGCGACCAACTTTGGTCTCAAGTGGTCGCTAATTTACAAAAAAAAAATTAAAATTTGACATTAGCGACCAACCTTGGTTGCTATATTACCCAGTTTTTTAAAATCTGGGACAATAGCGACCAAGGTTGGTCGCTAATGTCAAAAAATAAAAAATAATTTTTCAGTTAGCAACCAATTTTGGTCGCGAACTGAAGAATTATTTTTTATTTTTTTGACATTAGCGACCAACCTTGGTCGCTACTTTAAGAATTTTAAAAAAAATTTAATTAATTAAGCGACCAATATTGGTCGCTAATTCCCAGAATATATTAATTATAAAAAAAAATAGCGACCAATGTTGGTCGCTAGTTAGCCACCAAAGTCAGTCTCTATATGTTTTTCGGATTGTTTGGTCCTTTTGTGGTCCTTTTGTGATAGAGACCAAAGTTGGTCGCAAATTAGTGACGAACTTTGGTCGCTATTTATTTGTGACCACCTAAATACTGACCAGGCCATTTTGGTCGCTTTTTTGCAATTAGTGACCAACTTTGGTCGCTTTTTTTGGTCACTTTTTGCCTGTTTTCTAGTAGTGAACGGAGCTTGAAGCCCGTTCCAACAGTTTGTAATTTGGCTGTTCCATTGCCTATATACCCTAAACTTATTGCCCTCATGACTATGGTATTGACCCAAAAAAAAAAGAAAAAGAAAAATCACCAAGACATTAATCAAGTCAGAGAATTCCTTCTTGATCAGGTGAAGTTCTTGCGTTTAAAAACCTGAACTCATAAAGAACAAGTCTGGAGGTGTTTGGGAAAGTTCAAAATGTTTTACATAGAAAATAATTTGTGGCTAAGTTTTACATGATATGGATAATACATACATGAGAATAAGAGTTAACAACAATATCTAAGTATTGATTGAAGTATAATCGTGTAAAATTTAATACTATCAGTAAAAATACGATGCATGCTCATAAGTAGCAAAAATCTTCTTCCTTTTACGGGAAAACAACGAAAACACATCCAAGAAATAATTCAAAAAGAAAAAGATATTGGCCAGTTAAAGCCAAGTAAATAATGCGCCGGCTTGAGCTGGTAGTAAGTTTAGCCGAGAAGAGAAGGGGTAATTGACTATTGGGTGGAAAGCGGGACCCAGGGAAGGAGAAATGATGGGGGTGTTTGGAGCCCGTTCACGTTGCGGCTCTACAGGGTCTAGCGTGGGCTAGCCAGCATCATTAAGCTCACTACTCCCCTATCTCACCTTCTGCCTTTGCGGGTCCCCGTCCCGTTATTCCACCAAAATATATCACACGTTCTAATTTTGTTTACTTTCCTATTTCTTCTCCATTGGTATTCTTGTTTGACCAAAAATATGGATCTTGGTTCTAATAATTAAATTTATATAAATGAGGGATAATCTTAGATAATAATGATATTTCTAAAATGAAGTTCTTAAAAGAGCACAAACACTATGCAGATGCAGTCGGACAGTGACGATAGCATGCAATAAATATTTTAGAAATCAAAGACAATAATATAGCATTTAATATCAATGAATAAAAATAAATAACATTTAAGTAAATAGAATAAATGAGTCACCTAAGAAAGGATGGAATAAGTGAATGTTCTTCTGACAATGATGAATGATGGACAACCCCTTGAATATTTGAGTCATTCTCGGATCTGGTGGAAAAGTACAGACAAGAATCTCAGTGAAAAGGTAAATGTTTGTATCTTTGCAGTGAGACCCGATTCTCTTTCTCAAGTCAAAATGTATTTTTACAAATGAATATCACATATCCCCTATCATTGTGTCATTTCCTATTCATATGAAACATGCTCCTAAGAAACCCTAATAGTACAAGTGCAGAGAATATCCACTAGAATATTCTCTCTAAAATATCCTATCTTGAAACTAACCGTTATAATTTTGTCAAAGGTACTCGACCTCGGCCTCGACCTTTGTTGACGCATTGACTTCGGCCCTTGTTGACTCTTCGACCACAGACTTTGCCGCTTCTTGGGCTATTTTGACAAATGACGACTTGGGAACTCTTCCCCTAGTACTATCTTGGCTTATATATTCTAAAGATAGATGTTGACCTATACAATTAGTCCCTCCGCTTATTGAGGCCGGCTTCATGCGAATTCGATGAGCGGATCTTGTTCTTTGTGGTCGAAACAATCGAGCGAGCTATGCAAGTCGTGGTGGTTGCAGCAAATTGGTAGCGCGGCCTACGTGGGCCGCACATTTCAAATGCTTCAATTTTCCCAGGCGATTTGCTGGAATTATGTTGTCCACAAGTTAGGATGACGTCATGGCGTCATGCGTCATTATGACGTATTTTCCCGATGTGTTGCTTCGTTTAGCGTGTGACCTCTGATTAAACCTGCCTCTTAGGTTTTGGCGCTAGTAATGATGAGCCGTTTTCGATTCCGGTGCCAAGACATTTATAAATAGAGGTATTTGGATGCGATTTTGAGGTTTAAGTTTTCTGTTGTTTTGAAACCCTATATTTTTCTCTTGCTCTCTTCTTGCTTCGAACTTCTCTTCTCTATTCCAGTGATTTGTATTGTTCTTAACTCTTTCTCATTTGATACCTCTCTTTCCTACATTATACTATGTCTAACGTATCTTCTGAGTTTGTTGAGGGAAGTCATGTGGCCCCTTTTAGTAGTGGTGTTTCCCTCCCATGAGGAGAGTGTTCCTTCTACCATTGAGGATAGAACCTTCCCGTCGGTGGAAGAGATAATTCCACAAAACCCTGATTCTAAATCCAATTTCACCAAATCACCTGATGCTGAACCTGGAGCCTTTCGGTTAGTGATGACGGTGAAAGAGTTGGAAGAGCTTAAGGCTAAGTTTGGCCTTCCCAATCACATTGCATTAATCCCGGCTGGGTGGGATACGGTGCAGGTCTACCGTCGTGGGTATTGCGCCTTCTACGACTACCCTTTCCAAGTCGGCTATTCCCTTCCTCTCTTACCGTTGGCCAAGGAATTCTGACGTTATTACGACGTTTTCCCATCTCAACTCGCATCGTACATTTATTAGCTTATAAAGATGCTTAACAAATTTACACAGCTAGCCGGGGTCGAGTTGACACTTCGGCACTTAATACATCTGTTCGCCCCAAGATTTTATAGGGGAACAATGTTGAATCTTGGTGGTAAAGATGGACGACAAAACCAACCGTCAATTCTGGTTCAACTTTTTTTTGTCAGAACCAAGGACGTGCTGGTCAATGTCGACGGTTTTCCTGGGGCTTGGAATTATGCTTGTAAGTACCTAATTTCCCTGCTTGTAGGTATCTGATTTTTCTCCTGTGCTTGGTCGTGGGTTTTGAACTCTTTTCTTCTCATGCAGCCAAGACCTCGCCTCCTCCTTTGGTCTCTCACATTTTTGATTGGGTCGATCGACTCCTTCCTCACATCGTAGGGATTCGTGAATGACCAAGCTTTTTCAAGAAGTTTGGGCCTGCTCTCCCTTCGACTGGTAAGTTCCTTTTACCATCGATGTCTTAGTTTTTTTTTTTTTGTTTACCTTTGCTGACCTTTCCCTTTCTTTGTGTTTTCATAACTTCTGCCAGGAGATCTTCAAGGAGGCCGAGAGCTCCCGCACCCTCGTTGTGGAAGAGGAAAGCTACTACGTCCTCGACTCCTGCCCCTTCTTCGACTGCGGCTGATCCTGCTTTTGTCCCGGTCCCTCTTGTTGCTGCGTCCAAATCTATCCCTCCTTTGGCCCCGGAGACCTCGGCTTCTCTCTTATATGCCCTCATAGATGAGGACGACGAACCTTTTCCCGGTGATGGAGATTTCATGCCACGTAAGAGGAGGGCCGCGGACGTAGGGGGAGAGAGGTCGGCGGCCGTTGATGTAAAGTCTGTGGTTTTGTCCTTCAGGAGATGGCCACAGTGCATATCGGGGAAAGCCTAGAGGCTAGTCCCGAGGCTATTTGTTTGGAGGATACAGATATATGACTTGTGGGGGATGTGGTCGAAGGCGTGATGGGCAGTGACGGCCCTGTTCTTCTAAGACGTGAAGAAGCCTCATCTTTTGGGGTTGCGGCGGACGTACCTTCTTCGATTGATGATAGAAGGAAGGTTGTTGCAGAGGAGGATATTGGATCCGATTCCGACATGGATGTAGACGAGCTGAGGATGGTCAACGAGGGGCTTACTCAGCTTAAAGTGGAGGTTGGAGGGGAGTTCTAGGACTATTACGATCCCGATGGACCGTAATGTTCTCGTGGATACCGAGAATATTATCCCCTCCCTTGTCCTTCTTAGTTCTGAAGTTGAGGGTACGACCCTCAAGACTATGAATTACAGCGACCTGTCAAATAACATTGCCAGCCTCGCCCTTCGAGCAAGTACATTTGTTATCCGTTATGTCCCATAAGTTTTGTCCTTTCATAGGTCCTAACTTCATTCGTTTTGTAGACGGTCATCCTTGAGATTGAGAGTGCTCGTAAGGAGTAGAGGCGTACAGATATCCATGTGAAGTTGAAGGACAAGTACTTTAGAGTCCTTGAGAAGTACCAGGATTCGATGCCGGCTCCGCAAAAGCGGCAATGTGCGCCAATTGAGTGATGAATTGAAGGTGAGGGATGAGGAGCTAGTGTAGATGGTGGGGAAGTAAAGCGTCTTGGAGCAGATGTTGAGGAGCAAGGAGGAAGAGCTCGAGCTCAGCAAGAGGGTCGAAACCTAGTGCAGTGATCTCCAAGCTCAGGTGGTTTTGTTGCGAGCCCAACTTGAGGAGTGTCAATTCAGGCGGGAGGCTCTTATTGGCGAGGTCGTCGAGAAGACGGAGGAGCTAGAGAAGGCGGATTCCTCTCGGTCGGAGGCTTTGAGAAAGGCGGAGTCTCTTGAGGTGGTGATCCGGACTCTCTGTTCCGAGCGAGAAAATGACTTAAAAATGACAAGGCTTAAAAAAGAGCGGCTTGATGAGAGGATTGGAAAGTTGGAGAAAGAGACTTCTGACCTCTACGATCGAGTTGCTGTTTTGGAGGCCGAGAAGGCCCAGTTACTGGCACAACCGTCCTCTTCCTGTACTTCAGATTTTCCTAATGTTCCTTGGGAGTTATACGAGGAGTGGATTCATGTCGAGGACCAGTTAGATGTCTTTTGAGATTTGCATGCGGCGGGATCCGTTTTTGAGGCTGCTCTCGAAGATGTTCGTGTTAAGGATCGTGAAGCTCGAGTCGCTTGTGGGTATGATCCTGCTACGCCTGAGGCCGGTGAGGACGAGGGGGACGAGGGTCTATACCAGCTCGAGGAGAATTCCTAGTTTGATGCCGTATATCAAAGTTGTTCCTTGCATCTTCTTTTCTTCCTGTGGTTGTGTATATTTTTGTTTCTTTGTTGGGATGTGGCCAAGGGCCGATAGGTGTTTGATCGAGCGAGATCAAACATAATCTTTCGTTAAATCGCGGCCGAGGGCCGGTAGGTGTTTGTTTGATCATAATCAAACATAAACATTCGTTAGATCGCAGCCGAGGGCCGGCACGTGTTTGTTCGATCTTGGTTGAACATAAGCTTTCATTAATCGCGGCCGCAGGCCGGTTGGTGTATGTTTGAGCTTGATCAAACATAACCTTTCGTTAATTTGCAACCGAGAGTCTGTAGGTGTTTGTTCGAGCTTGGTCGAACATAACCTTTCGTTCAATCGCGGCCGAGGGCCGGTATGTGTTTGTTTGAGCTTAGTCAAACATAACTAATCGTTAAATCGCGATCGAGGGCCGGTAGGTGTTTTTGAGCGTAATCGAACATAACCTTTCGTTAGATCGCGGTTGAGGGCCGGTAGGTGTTTGTTCGAGCTTGGTCGAACTTAGTGTTTCATTAAATCGCAGTCGAGGACTGGTAGGTGTTTGTTCGAGCTTGGTCGAACATAACCTTTCATTAATCGCGGCCAAGGGCCGGTAGGTATTTTTTCGAGCTTGGCGAGCATAACCTTTCGTTAAATCGCGGCCGAGGGCCGGTAGGTGTTTGTTCGAGCTTACTCAAACATAACATTTCATTAAATCGCGGCCGAAGGCCAGTAGGTGTTTGCTCGAGCTTACTCGAACATAACCTTTCGTTAAATTGCGGCCGAGGGCCGGTAGGGTTTGTTCGAGCTGGGTCGAACATAACCTTTCATTAAATCGCGACTGAGGGCCGGTAGGTGTTTGTTCGAGCTTAGTCGAATATAACCTTAACACAAAAAAGGTGTGCTGATAAGCGTAAGTTTCTCATTTCTTTGACATTGTTGCTTTGGTTACATACTTGGAGAAATTTAAAGATTTTTCGGTGTTGGCTGGCGTTCCAGTCCTAGTCCTTGTCTATCTAGTCCCTTCATTGGTTGACCTGGAGAGTATTGAGAGGTCGAGCAATGAAATAGTAACCATGACCCTACCTTCGCGTACTTTGACTCGAAGCATTCCCTTCACCGCCTCGGTAAAAACCTCCTTGAGAAAATCCAAATAGGACAAAACTCAAGTGAGTGAAAAAAGAGTACTACTTGGGGGACGTTTTTCTCTCAGAAGTTGAAGTATTTGAGGTGGCTGATATTCCAGTTGTTTGGTAGTAGCTTTTCTTCCATTGTCTCTAGTTGGAACGAACCCTTATTCGCTTTAGCTGTGATTTTGTATGGATCATCCTAGTTTGTTCCCAGCTCGCCTTCTCGGGGATCTTTGCTCGCTTGAGTTTTGGCTTTCAGTACGTTGTCCCCGACTTTGAGCGGCCAGACCTTTGCTTTCTTGTTGTAATAACATTTTTCTTGTTGTTTTTGAGCGATCATTCTTATGTCGGCCATGTCTTTTTGTTCATCAATTTCGTCGAGTTCCTACCTTCTACTCTCGTTGTTACTCGCGCCCCTTTCATGAGAGTACCTTAGGTTGGGTTCTACGACCTCGACCGGTATTACTGCCTCAGTCCCATAGACCAAAGAGTAGGGCGTGTCTCCTGTGCTCGTCTTCACAGTTGTTCGATAGGCCCATAATACTTCTAGTAGCATTTCCGGCCATAGTCCAATGACGTCTTCGAGGCTTTTCTTCATGACGTTTAGTATAGACTTATTGGATGATTCTGCTTGGCTAATACCCACTGGATGGTATGTTGTTGAGAGTATCCTCTTGATATGCCATTTCTTGAAGAATTCGACAGTTTTTTTTCTCGTGAACTGGGGTCCGTTGTCACAGGCTGATTTCCTTGGGTAGGCCGAATCGGCATATGATGTTTCTCCATATAAAGGTGATTACCTCTTATTCCCGTATTTGGGCGAATGCTCCTGTTTCCACCCTTTTAGAGAAGTAGTCAGTTAAAACCAAAAGAAATCGTACATTACCTCGCCCTATTGGGAGGGGGCCCACAATGTCCATTCTTCATTTGATGAACGACCAAGGAGAGGTGACCGAGTGGAGGTGATCGCCTTCTTGGTGAATCATTGGGGCGTACTTTTGGAATTGTTCGTATTTTCTCACAAACTCTGCGACATCCTTTTTTCATGGTGGGACAGTAGTATCCTACCCGTATGAGGCATCTGACCAGTGCTCGATTGCCGGAGTGAGCTCCGCAGTGGCCTTTATGGACTTCTTCAAGGACGTGCTGGGTTTGGTTCGGGCCCAAGCACTTTGCCAGAGGGCCGTAGGTCCTCTTGTATAGGTCGCTATGAAGGAGACTATATCTGGCCGCTTGCATTCTTAGTTTCTTTGCTTCTTTTTTGTCGCCTGGAAGTGTACCGTCCTGCAAATATGCGATAATATGATTGTGCCAGTCCCAAATTGAGTTTATGGTTCTTACCTCGACTTGGTCTGGTGATGAGTTGAAGAGGTGGACTACGCTTTTATCTCCGGTTATGATGCTTTTGGTAGCTGCAGCTAGTTTGGCGAGGCCATCCGCTTCGGCATTCTATGCTCATGGGATTTGATCTAGTTGGCATTCGTCGAACTGACGCAATAGCTTACAAATTTCAGTCTGGTATTTTTGCAATCTTTGTTCCTTGATTTGGAAATTCCTTGTGACTTGGTTGACTACGAGCTGGGAGTCACAACGGAGTTTCAACCGTTTCGCCCCATATTTGAGTGCTAGCCTTAACCTTGGAATTACGGCCTCATACTCGGCCTCATTGTTAGTCATATCCAAGCACCTTATGGACTGGCAAATTACTTCGCCTATTGGGACCTCGAGTACGAGTCCCAGTCCGGACCCTGATACGTTGGATGCGCCATCGATGTATAGGACCTAGAGGTCTTGTGTTTGTAGGGACGCTTGGACGGCTTCCCTTTCAACTTCAGGCATTATTTTTGCACTGAAGTCAGCAACGAAGTCAGTGAGCACTTGGTGACTTTATCGTCATTCGCGGCTGGTATGTGATATCATGCTCACTTAGCTCGATGGCTCATTTGGCCAGCCTCCCCGATAGCTCGGGTTTATGCAAAATGCTCCTCAAGGGAAAAGTTGTGATGACCAAGATGGGGAGGCATTAGAAATAGGGTCTAAGATTCTATGAAGCTATGATCAAGGCTAGAGCCAATTTTTTGAGGTATGGGTACCTCGTCTCAGTGTCGACAAGTGTTTTGCTAATATAATAGATGTGAGATTGCGTACCTTTATTGTGGATCAAGACTGCGCTTACGCTACCTCGGATACGGCTAGATAGACGAGGAGTTGCTCCCCATGTTCGGGATAGGTATGCCTTTAGTTCTCACACAGCCTAGACGCACTTAGAAGTCCATTGGAGGCCGTTGTCCTTGAGTATGCCAAAAAATTTGTGGCATCTATCCGACGACCATGAAATGAACCTTGATAGGGCGGTGACACTACCGGTCAACCTTTGGACTTACCTTTTGGTGGTTAAGAGTCTTGGTATCCCCTCGATAACTTTGATTTGGTCTGGGTTGACCTCGATCCCTCACTATGACACCAGGAAACCCAAGAATTTTCCCGAGGCTACACCAAACATGCATTTCTCTAGGTTGAACTTCATTTCGTATCATCTGAGTATGTCGAAAGTTTCTTTAAAATGATCGATGTGATCCTCTACCCTTTTAGACTTGACCAACATATCATCTAAATATACCTCCATGGTCTTTGAACATCTTGGTTACCAACCTTTGATAAGTAGCCCCCGCATTTTTTAGTCCAATCGGCATGACCCAATAGCAATACGTTCCTTGGTGGATGATGAATGTGGTCTTCACCTGGTCTTCTTCCTCCATGAGAATTTGATTATAGCTTGAGTAAGCGAAACTCAATAATTCGCGCTCGGCTGTTGCGTCGATGAGCTGGTCAATGTGGGGTAACGGGAACGAATCCTTCGGACATGCTTTTTCCAAGTTTGTGAAATCTACGCACATCCGCTATTTCCTATTTTTCTTTTTGACCATCATTATGTTGGCAATCCATTTGGGGTACTTTGACTCCTTGATGGAGCTATTTTCTAAAAAAATTTTCACCTCCTCGTGGACTGCATCGTTGATGGTAAAGTTGAATTTACGTATGACTTGCCTTACTGGGGGTGGAATGGGTCGACGTTTAACTTGTGTGTGGCGATTTCCTTTGGGATGCCGGGCATATCTGCATGGATGAAAGCAAATAAATTTGTATTAGCTATTAATAATTGACTGAATTTACCTAGTTCCTAGAGTTTACAGCCGATATAGGCCTTCTTGCTATGATCGTTGAGGTCCAATTGAACGGGGTCGACGTCTTCTATGGTCGAACCTGTAGCCTCAACCATGTCGGGATCCATGATTACAACCCCGGTTTCTTATTTCTTCAATATCGAACTTGTTGATTGCTATGCTTTTTTTTCTTTCTCTTT
This sequence comes from Nicotiana obtusifolia, assembly GCA_002018475.1. NCBI lineage: Eukaryota > Viridiplantae > Streptophyta > Magnoliopsida > Solanales > Solanaceae > Nicotiana > Nicotiana obtusifolia. Next base: position 18,249 of record MCJB01050822.1, on the reverse strand, counting down.
TTTCTGTTGGATGGCCGTGCTGTCCAAGGCAACGTGGTAGCATTCCCGAGACGTGCGCTATTCTTCGCGTATGCTGAATATCCCCCATGGTGGCAGGAACTTAATTACTTGGTATAGGCTGGATGGGATGACTCTCATGGGGTGTATCCATGGTCGTCCCACTATTGCGTTTTATGCAATGGCCTGGTCCATGATGTGGAATGTCGTCTCCAGAGTCATGCTGCCGGCTAAGATGGGGAGTGTAATTTCCCCGGATGTTCGCTCAACTGGATTATTAAAATCGGTTAGCGTGATGCAGCGCGACACTATCTTATCCTCGAGGCTCATTTGGGTAAGGACTCGGGGTGGATAATGCATGCACCACTTCTATCATCCACCATGATACATTTGACATCGGTATCTAAAATGTGTAAAGTAATAACGAGGGCATCATTATGAGGGAAAGTCAAACCGTCGACATCCGACTCTTCGCAGATGATACTTTCTTCGAGTCGGTGATAGACCGCTTGAGTTTGTGAGTGGTGGTAAACGTCACGCCGTTAATAGAGGCATCGTCGCTGCCGTCGATGATCATGTTGATGGTATGAGCTAGCGATGGCGACTTCGGCAGGCTTTAATGTTCACGTCCTCTGGCAAAGTTAGTCCTCGCCTTATCGCTTAACAACTTTTTGAGGTGCCCTTGCCGTAACATGTTTACGACTTCCTATCTGAGGGAAATGCAATCTTCTATTTTTTGCCTGCGTTCCTGATGGAACTCACAGAGGGTGTCTGACTTTCTGGTGTTCGGATCTGATCTCATCTTTGTCGGCCACTTCACTTTGTTCCTAGTTTCTCAAGAGCGTAGACTATTTCTGTAGGTGACACACAAAAATTGTGAGCAGATAATAAATGAGGCATACCTCTTTCATTTTGTTGAGTCCCTGCCCTTGGTATGGATGGGCCTTCTCATAGCGGAGAGAGGGTGTGGCGTCCGCCCTAAGATATGGTTGGTGCCATTCCCTGTTAGGTTGCGGAATCGAATTATCGCTTCTGGTACTGTCTCTTCATTTTTTTCTAGATTCAGCTTGTACCGAGGTTAGCTGGTGAGTTGGTTCATTGAGATCGTCCTTGTCTGCTTGGACCTAGACATAATAAGCATTGTGAACTTCATCCCAAGTGGTTGGAGGATACTTCATCAATTGGCTTAACCGTTTTCTAGTTGCTCTAGAACCCTCTCTACTCAGCCCGTTCTGAAAAGCTGCAACTGCCATCCCTTTGGGTACGTTTGGCAGAGTCATCCTTACTCTGTTGAACCGAGCGAGGAAGTCCCTTAGCCCCTCTCCCAAGGATTGCTTAATAGCAAATATGTCATTTACTCTCGCCTCGGCATGGGAGGTTATGAACTTATCGGCCATTTCGTCGAAAGTTTCTATGGAGCGAGGTCGTTGCCTTTCACAGCGGTAATGTTGTTAGTCACATGATCTTCAGGATTGGTCATTCCGTCGTATATCCTGAGGTAAGGCAGCATTTTGAAGGTATTTGGTATGGCATGCGGGGCTGCATCATCGTTGTACGGCTGCTCTATGAACCTACTGACGTTCCTTTCTGGCAGCATCTTAGGAGCGCCCGGTATCTTGTCAACTCGTTCTTGGTGTTCTTTCATCTGGTCCCGAAGCGCTTTGTTTTAATTCTCCATTTCTTCCATCCTCTTTAGAATGGCAGTGAGGGCGTTGTCACCTGCACTATCAGTAACGTTGTGAGTTATAGCTGTTGTTGGAGGGAGGGGTAGTCGATTGCATTGCTCTTCTGCTTGTTGTATCGTGCAGGCCCTTGCGATTTCTACAGTCATGCCTGGAGCGGGTTTGTTGAGGACGCTTGGTAGCGTGTCGGTCAGCCATGCCTCGAGGAGCTTTTTCATAGCTGGGGACGTCCCCTCCTTTGTAGATGTTGAGGCCCCTTTTTTGCTGGGTTTTGTTATGCTGCAGCGCGGGGGTGGTGACCTCTCTTGCCTAGGGGACGCGTTGGGTGTCGTGTTCTCACTTACTGTTTCGCAGCTTTCCTTGATGATATTCATGAGGTTGGTTGGGAAGTCACTTGTTATTTTTTTCCTTTCTTCTTGGTTACCTACCATGTAGGATTTTGTATACACAAAGAAAGGAGATCTCGGGGTTTTTTGATGTTAGTGACTTGCGTTAATTGTATATCTAGAGAAAAAAAAATTAACTAAGAAATCCCCATAGACGGCACCAAATTATTTGACCAAAAATATGGATCTTGGTTCTAATAATTAAATTTATATAAATGAGGGTTACAATAATATCCCTAAGATGAAGTTCTTAAAAGAGCACAAACACTATGCAGATGTAGTCGAACAATGGCGATAGTGATAAGTGGGAATTTTGACTGCTTATTAGCGCCTTTTGACTTTTGTTTTAGTCAAAAAATATTGAATTGTGTTCCCGAAACTAATAAAATTGTGCAAAATTGCAGGAATGTTGGAAGTTGGGCCCCCCAAATGAAATCCGACTAAAAAAGGAGCAGTCTAAGCACAAGGCAATAAAGGGCATAGAAGCACACAATGTGCGGTCCGCAGAAGAAATCGCAGACCGTAGAATTCTATCTGCAACCGCAAACAAAGAAGGAACAATTAGCAGGCATTTGTGCAAATTGTGGACCGCACATGAATTGTGCGGCCGCAAAAGCTGGGCTAGGAGTCAAGATCAGAGAGTATACAAAGATTTGTGCGGTCGCAGAAGATTGCCTTGCGGCCGTAATCCTAATATTGCGAACCGCAGAAGATTATCTTGCAGCCGTAGTTCTAAATCTACGGACTGCAAAAAAGTTGCTCCGCGGCCGCAGTTCAGAATTGTGCGGCCGCAGAACTCCAACTCTTGCAAGAAGAAGAAATCTGCGGGCCGCACATGGAATTGTTCGGCCGCAGAACCTCTCGAGGGGTATTTTTGTCCGAGATTTTCAGCCTTATATAAATAGACAAGTTTCAGCAAATTAGGTCAAGTTTGATCACCTGCAATTGCTGTAGCCGTTTTTCTTTGCCATTTTTTGAAGTTTACTTTGCGTTTGTGTATTTTACAATAGATTTAATCATTTTAAGCTTTCATTATGAGTTTAATTAGTATTTCTTCTCTATTTTCTTCAAACCCAAGTATGAGTAGCTAGATTTTTACTAGGGTTGTAACCCAACCCTAGTGTGTAAACCTTATGGGTATCTAATTTATTGCTTGTTTATGATTGAGTATTTATTATTTAGCTTAGTTAATGCTTTAATTGTGAAATTAATGGTTGCAAACATTAGATCACGCCTATTTGACTTGGTTTCTTCTTGTTAAAGAGAGACCTAGTCTAGGGTAACTTATCTAACAAGGAATTGGGTCAATTGAGAGATTGATTAACCCAATTAAAGGGCTCAAACTAGAGATAGTAATAACCCGACTTGAGCTTTTATCAACTGTTTTGTGTGATACCTATTTTGTCTTGAGAAAGCCAAATTGAGCAAAACCACTCTCTGACTGAGAGGTATTGAGTGGGTAATTTAGAGTTGATAGCTATACACAACCCAGTCAACAGAACGAGCATTAAAGTCTTTATCCCATTAGGCAAACACCTAGGTAATGGTCACAGCCCTAAGCTTTTTATCAATTTGAAAAAACCTCAAAAATAATTATCTCTAGTCTTCTCTCTTTATTTTGCAACTTTTAGGGTAAAATTAGAAATAAAAAATAAATCTTTGTGTGGAAGTGCAATCTAGATAATTCAATCACACACATTAAGATATATACCCCTAACTGCCATCTTTGCTCCATGTGGATTTGACCCCGACTCTTAGTTGGGTTTCTATTATTGCACATGACCGTTTCATACCTTGTTTTGGAGGTGTGCATTTGGACGCGACCAATTTTTGGCACCGTTATAGGGGAGTTAAAAATGGTGTTAGCTATATATTTGGGTGTGTTTTTGGAGTGTCTTCTTTTCCTTCTGTGTTGCTAACTTGTTTGAGAAATCGTAGGTACAACCATTGCAAACAATGATCTCGGAAATATTGCTTTGGGGGATATGGACGTTGAGGATGACCAAATGGATGAGGTTTCTATTGAAGCTCAAGCCAATAGAAGAGGCTCAGTGCCTCATGACAATGTGCCCGTTCCACCCCCACCTCCACCACGAGCGGCTCCAAACTGGGTGTTACCCAATGAAGGATATACAAGTGCAATAGTCCCTCCCTGTATTAGGGTGGGCAACATTCAAATCACAAACGTGATGCTCACTTTGCTAGAGTAATGAGGTTTTTTCACCGGTGCTCCAAGTCAAAATGCATACAATTATTTGAAGGGGTTTGTGGACACTTGTTGGGGGAGAAAACAAACAAATGTCTCTGAGGATGCATTGAGGCTAAGGATTTTTCCCTTCTCTCTATGGGGGAAAGCTTTAGATTGGTTGGAACGTTTGCCGAACAATTCATTCACACTTGGAATGAGTTGGCGGAAAAGTTTATTTCTAAGTTCTTCTCTCCGGAGCACATGGCTATACTTCGGGATTAGATCTTGGCATTCAAACAAGAGCCAAATGAACCACTACACGAGATATGGGAACGCTATAGAACAATGGTTAAGGAATGTGCCAACAACGATATGACAGAGAATATGATTCAACAAACTTTCTATTGTGGGATCAGTACAACCAACCAATAAGTAGTGAATCAACTTGCCGGTGGGAACTTCATGACTACGCCTTATGCGGAGGCGTGTGAGATTTTAGATAAAATGGTGGAAACATCATCGGCGTGGCAATCCCGGGCTAATTTTCCACAAGGTGATCTCAACGCAATCCACCTTCACAAAAAGTTGCATGACCATGGGCAAGCCATTTCCGAATTGACTACCACAATGAATCAATTAGCAAAGGCTCAACTTCAACAAGTGCAAAATCCTAAGAAAGTCAATGCCGTGGAGGGAGTGAACATGATGGTGAACTAAAGAAGGACCAAGTGTCCACAAGTGCAACATTAAGTGGAAAATTTTGTGCAAGATGATAGTGGTTTTGATCAAGATGATTCTTACAATGACCAAGAAGAGGAGGTGCAATATGTGAAGAACTTTCAAGGGCAACGAAACAACTTCCAAGGCCCAAATCAACAACATGGCGACCTCAAAACAATCAAGGCAATTGGAATTCTCACAACCAAGGAAATTGGAGTGGTGGAAACAATCAAGGAAATTGGAGTGGTGGCAACAATCAAGGGAATTGGCATAACAACAATAATCAAGGAAGTTGGGGGGAGGGGTAATAACCAAGGTGGATAGAGCAATACTCAAGGCAATTGGGGGTCGGGTTTTCAAAGGTTCTCGATGTATCAATTACCGAACAACCCGCCTTCTTATCCTTCCCATGGACCAAGTTCTTAAAATAATGAGATGGGGCGTATTGAGAACATGTTCAAGCAAATGATGGAAAAGAATGCCAATTCGGATGCCAACTTGCCTCACACAACACATCGATCCGTAACTTAGAAGTTCAAATAGGGGAAATCTCTCAAACTCAAAATTCTCGTCCTAAGGGGGCACTACCAAGTGAGACTTTGGTTAACCAAAAGGGTGGGAACAACACGGGACATGCCATGGCCGTTACCACAAGAAGTGGAAGAGGTGAAAATACATCTACTTCAAGTCATAAGCAACTAGTGGATGATGAGCAAGTGGAACAAGAAGAAGAGGTCCCGAATAATATGGTGCAAGCAAATTATGAAGTTCTGATTGCTATTGATGATAGTGTGGAAGAGACTCAAGAGGAGGTGAACCCGTCTAGGGATCACATCATTGACATACGGGAGCTGATAGTGCAAAAGGCTAAGGCACCATTGCCTAAGCCTCCACCTCCATATCCTCAAAGACTTGCCAAACAAAATGGCGAGAATCAATTCAAAAATTTCATTCAAATGATGAAGATTCTCTCAATAAATGTGCCATTAGTTGAAGCTTTGGAACAAATGCCTGGTTATGCAAAGTTATGAAGGATCTTGTGACAACGAAACGGCCAATGAATTTTAAAACTATCAAAATCACTCATCAAGTGAGCGCAATTATGCATTCAATGGCTCCTATGTTAGAAGATCCCAGTGCTTTCACAATTTCTTGTACAATTGGAAGTGCCGAGTTTACTAAAGCTCTTTGTGATCTTTGGGGCAAGTATCAATTTAATGCCCTATTGAGTTTTCAAAATTTTGGGGATTGGGCAACCGAGACCCATCTCTATGTGATTGCAAATGGCCGATCGGACCATGAAGAGACCTTTGGGAGTGATTGAAGATTTCTTGGTTTGTGTTGATAAATTCATTCTTCCGGCGGATTTTGTTATTCTAGATTGTGAAGTTGATTATGAGGTGCCGAATGTCTTGGGAAGACCTTTCCTTGCTACGGGGACGGCTCTTTATGATGTTGAAGCCAGAGAACTCACCTTCCGGGTGGGTGATGAAAAAGTAGTTTTCCATGTATGTAAATCCATGCGGCAACCAAATAGCAATGAGGTGTGCTCTTTTGTGGACTTCGTGACCAATGTTATTGTTGATGATACAAGTGCCACAATCAATATTGGTGATACGTTGGAGGCCGTCTTGCTCAAATTTTATGATGACGATATGGATGGCTTCATGGAATGTGTGAACTCTTTGCAAGAAATGGGGTCGTACAATTATGAACCCTGGAAACTATCCTTGGATCTTGAAAATAGGAAAATTCCTCCTACAAAGCTTCCATTGAAGAGCCTCCTATCTTGGATTTGAAGCTGTTGCCTCCACATTATTGGTATGAATTTCTTGGCCCTTGTTCTACTTTACCGGTTATTCTTTCCTCTTGTTTGAATAACGTGTTGGTAGATTCTGTATTGGCGGTACTACATAAGTGGAAGAAGGCTATTGGGTGGACATTGGCGGATATTTGGGGAATGAGCCCTGCATTTTGCATGCATAAGATCAACCTGGAGGAAGGCACCAAACCATCTATTGAACATCAAAGGAAACTCAAAGAGGCTATGCAAGAAGTTGCCAAAAAGGAGATTATCAAGTGGTTGGATGCCGGGGTTGTCAACCCCATTTTCGATAGTTTGTGGACTTCTCCAGTTCAATGTGTCCCAAAGAAGTGGGGCATGACAGTGGTCACAAATGAAAAGAATGAGTTGATTCCTACAAGAACGGTGACCGGTTGGAGAGTGTGTATGGACTATTGCAAGCTCAACAAAGTCACAAGGAAGGATCATTTTTCACTTCCTTTCTTAGACCAAATTCTTGATAGGTTGGCCGGCCGTGCTTTCTATTGCTTTATTGATAGGTAATCGGGCTAACACCAAATCCTTATTGCTCCGGAGGATCAAGAGAAAACAATCTTTACATGTCCCTATGGTACTTTCGCCTTCAACCGAATGCCATTTGGTTTGTGAAATGCACCGGTGACTTTTCAAAGGTGTATGATGGCTATCTTCACGGACATGGTGGAGGACTACCTTGAAGTTTTCATGGATGACTTCTCGATGATAGGAGATTCTTTTGATGATTATTTTACAAATTTAGATAAAGTGTTGGCAAGATGTGAAGAAACTAATTTGTTGCTAAATTGGGAGAAGTGTCATTTCATGGTCGAGGAAGGCATTGTCCTTGGCCACAAAAACTCAATGAATGGAATTGAAGTTTACAAGACAAAGACTGAGGTGATCTCTAAACTTCCACCTCCAACTTCGGTGAAAGGTGTGCGGAATTTCTTAGGCCACGCGGGGTTTTACCGGTGCTTCATCATAGATTTCTCTAAGGTGGTGAACTCGTTGTGCAAGCTTCTCGCGAAAGATGCTAAGTTTAACTTCAGTGATGATTGAATGAGTGCCTTTGAATTGTTAAAGTTCAATTTGACTACTACTCCCATTTATCACCGCTCCAAATTGGAGTGTCCCTTTTAAACTAATGTGTGATGCTAGTGAGGTAGTGGTTGGGACTGTTTTGGGGCAAAGCATCAACAAGATTTTTCATTTGGTCTACTATGCTAGTAAGACCATGAATGGTGCCCAAGTCGACTATACCGTTACGGAGAAAGAGCTCCTTGACATTGTGTTTGCAATTGAGAAGTTTCGTCCCGTACTTGATGGGTGTGAAAGTCATTTTCCACACGGATCATGCGCCACTTCATTATTTAATGAGCAAGAAAGATTCCAAAGCTCGATTGATGAGATGGGTGCTTTTGTTGCAAGAGTTTGATATTGATATCCAAGATAGAAAAGGGAGTGAAAATCAAGTGGCGGACCACTTGTCTCGTCTGGAAGAGGAGGGGAGGTCGCATGATGGCCTTAAAATCAATGACTCCTTCCCCAATGAGCAACTCTTGGCTATTTCAATGAAAGAAGTTCCATGGTTCGCGGATCTAGCAAGTTTCTTTTGTGTGGAATCATACTGGATGAGTTCTCTTCAAACCAAAGGAAGAAGCTCAAACGAGATTGTCAAGATTATTATTGGGATGAACCATACCTTTTCTGAATTTGTACAAATGGGGTGATTAGAAGATGTGTACCGGAAAAAGAGCAAGGTGAAATTCTTGGGGCTTGTCATTCTTTGCCATATGGTGGTCACCATGGTGGAGCAAGAACGGCGGCCAAAGTGCTAAGTTGCGGTTTTTATTGGCTCACTCTATACAAAGATGCAAGTGAGGTAGTGAAAATATGTGATGAATGTCAACGGACTGGTGGAATCTCGAAAAAAAAAATGAAATGTCTCTCACTACCATTTTAGAGATTGATATCTTTGATGTGTGGGGTATTGACTTCACGGGTCCTTTTGTGAGTTCTTATGGAAACACCTACATCTTGGTCGCAGTTGATTATGTCTCTAAATGGGTTGAGGCCATTGCTCTACCCAACAATGAGGCGAGAAGTGTTGTGGAGTTCTTGAAAAAGAATATTTTCACAAGGTTTGGTGCTCCGCGGGCTATTATAAACGATGGTGGGTCAAATTTTTGCAACAAGGCTTTCGACACTTATTTAGCAAATATGGTGTTACTCATAAATTCACGACTCCCTATCATTCACAAGCTAGCGATCAAGTGGAAGTCTCCAACCAGGAGATAAAGAGTATTTTTTCCAAAACTGTGAATGTTAGGCGGACGGATTGGTCCAAGAAGCTTGATGATGCATTATGCGCTTATCGGACAGCTTACAAAACACCTATCGAACTGTCGCTATACCGGTTGGTGTTCGGCAAAGCTTGTCATCTTCTGGTGGAACTTGAGCACAAAGCCATGTGGGTTCTAAAGAAGTTGAATCTTGATTGGGATGTAACCGCTAACTTGAGGGCTGCACATTTGACTGAATTGGATGAGTTCCGTATCATGCTTATGCAAGTTCGTCCTAGTACAAAGAAAAGATGATATACCTTCATGACAAATACATTTGGAACAAAGAGTTCAAGGTGGCGGATCTCGTATTGTTGTTCAACTCAAGGTTGAGGATGTTTCCTGGAAAGCTAAAGTCTAAATGGAGTGGTCCTTTTGAAATTGTGGGTGCGACGCCTTTTGGTGCACTGGAACTGAAGAACAAAAACAATAAGGTATTCTGAGTCAATGGTCACCAGGTGAAACACTATTTGGGAAAAGTTGGAGATGTCCACGTCATGGCAGTGATTTATTTCAATTAATGGTATTCTGCATCGTGCCGTGACGTTAAATCAGGCACTCCTTGGGAGGCAACCCATGTTTCTTTTTCTTCTTTCGTAGTTAGGTGTTATTTTTGTGCTAACTTGATTTGAAGTGTGCTACAGGGATGAGCGTGCCTTACAGGAATGTTGGACAGGAATCCGGCTAAGTGTGCAAAATTGTGCGGACTGCAGGTGAATTGTGCGGACCGCACATTTACAATTGCTGCAGCAAAAGTGCTCTGCCGCCGCACAATTATCTTGCGGACCGCAGAAGTGGAAGGCGGAATATACTAACTCTCTGAAGTTGATCTATTAAAAAAAGGGTCGATCTGCGACCGCACCAGTAAATCTGTGGCTGCAACAAGGAATCTGCGGACGCAACCACAATTCTACGGACCGCAAACAAATTTCACCTTAAGCCTCCCAGGTAACAGAGTGCGGACTGCATGAAATTGTGCGGCTGCACTTGCCCCTCTTTTCCTTAAGAACGTCAAGCGTATAAATAGAGGGCCAGGGCTGCTGTTACTCTTTTTCCTCTCTGAGCAAAATCACGGTAATCTTTTGAAGTTTCTTGCTGAGTCTACCTGTGCATTCATACAACATCTTTGATCAATCTCTCATCATACTCATTCATTTGGTATGTTTCAAAATCTTGTTAATCTTTTTCTTTTAATTTGTAGATTTTTAGTCAATTTTAGGCCATTTGTCAATAGAATTCAATTATACATACATATGGGGGTAAATCTACAGTGGTTAACTAGTACATGTTGTAGAGGGACCGGGTAAATGTATTCTCATGCTTTGATGATGTTACCATGTAAAAATTTGCACAAAAATTGCAAACCCTAGTTGGAAATTAACTGACTGGTCGCATATTTTGAATTCTGTGGCCTCACCTGAAAATGTATGGTTCGCAGAAGTTGACTATAGGTCATTTTAGTAAGAATGGGTCTGCGGCCGCAACAAACACCGCAGAATTTCCATTGCGGCGCCAGAACAATTCTTTTACTGTATTCAAAGAGTCTACATTTTGTGACACACATGTGCAGCCGCAAGTCAAATTGTGCGGGCCGCACAAATCATGTTGCGGCCGCACATCCATCAATTCTCTATCATCAGAGAGTTGGCATGTTTTTGGTTTCTGAGTTATGGCCGCAAGGAAAAATGTGCGGACCACAATTCCCATTTGTGGCCGCAAGAGAGAATTGTGCGGTCCGCAAGACTTCATCTGCGGCCGCAAGACAAATTGTGAGGACTTCAGACACTCACCCTTCAAGCACACTCTGTGTGTGACCCTCACTATGTTTTCATGTGTTTTCTTGTATATCTCATGTGTCTGATTGAACATTGAATTGCAACTAACAACTGCGTCTACTTGATACAGATAATGGTTCGATCTAGAGGCATAGGTGATACATCTAAAGGAAGGGGAGAACCCTCTCCGTGATGAGGCAAGAGAGTTTACCTAGTGCCCAATAGCATGAAATCAGAAAAAAGACAGTAGCTGGAAGAGGGAGAGGTGCAGATCTCTCCGAGACGAGTTCATATGCCCCGTCTAGGGACGTATCAGAGGGCAACTCAGCCTCTATTCAGGAACAACCAGCACTACAGTCCAGGCAGTCAGGGAGATTCCAACTGAGGGACAAGTCATCATCATCCTATAGCACTTCCGAGGGTTCGGAAAATGTTAGTTAGGCTTCTGAGCATCCACTACACCAGTCCTTGAAGCACCAGATACATCAGTTCAGGACATACCCGATGATGTAGAGTGGGAGATGCCAAAACTGCTGGAATTGAACGAACAAAGAAGAAGGAGGTTTGGGAGGACCAATTAGTTAGCCTAGAAGCTTTCACTAGCTTTCGCACTTGGTGGCCGGCGAGGTCGCTAACACTTGAGCGGCAGTTCTTATTGATAGATCTAGAGAGATACAACCCGGTCGTACTAAGGTAGTTTAAGGAGCAAAAAGGGTGGACGTGGTTTACCCAGAGTGTGGTGGATGCTAAGGATACCTTATCCAGGAATTCTACGCCAATGTGGCACATATTAAAAAGGGGACAAAGGTGACAAAAGTGAGAAACCTCAAAGTGCGATTTGACCAGCCTGCATTGAACACATACTTGGGCTCTGATGATGTCGAGCCAAAAAAATACTTGGAAAAGTGTGCACTTGGGATGAAGTCCGTCCTTGGTTAGCGGAAATTCTAGCTGCACCAGGACCACCACCACCATGGATCACCTCTAGGGTTCCTATTTAATGGAGTACACTGAGCTTTGAAGCAAATGGGTGGCAATCATTTGTCTGCAACAGACTGGACCCAAGTCAAAATGAGACTCACTTGCCGATTACTCGGGCAGTCTTAATTGCTTCTATCATGGCCAGGTACCCTATCAATATGGGTGTTGTGATGTCGGCCAACATCTCTATGATCGCCCGGAAGGATGATTCTTCCTACCCGTACCCTAACACCATTATAGAGCATCTTAGGGATGCGAGGGTGAAAACAAGGGATTTTGATACAAAGGTAAGGTCGAAGAAGCCTTTCTCATGGTAATCACTTATGGATTCAAGAAACCCAAAGAGAAAAGGTCGACCGTCTACCACCACAGGCCAGTCTGATGAGCCAGCTGTGGTAGTTGCAGAGGGAGTTGATGTCGAATCCACTTCGGCCGAGCCTTCCTCTAGTGTCGCAACTATGCCTCCACCATCATCTGCATCCCCTTCTGCAGCTCCTTCCACAGTCTCCACTTCGGCTTTGAAGCCGGTGCCCATGCTTACTATTCTACTTTCTGCAATGTGAGTCTCCCAAACATTGGCGAGCCTCAACAACTGGATGCAGACAGCAACTACAAAGCTGTCTGACTTATCCAGTGTTGTTGCAGCACAGTTTACTGTCTAGGCATCTCAGTTCCCCTCGATAGTTGAGGAGACATTAAAGAAGATCCTAGAGAACTAGAACAGCATCATGGATACCTTGGCACAACACGGGTTAATGATCGAAGAGCTGGGCAAAGAAGTAAAGAAGATGAGAAAGTCTCAGGCAAGTAAGAAGTCAGCGGACAAGCTCTGGAGGCAGGTGACCAAGCTTGCTGTAGCCGAAGATATCCCTTTTGACATGCTGATCGACCCACACCCTTCAGACCCAGATCCTGCAACACCATCAGCACCGGTGGCACCAACTGGCCAGTTTGAGGAGCCAGACTCTGCTGCCGACAACTGCTGAGGCATTGCTTCAGATGTTCACCAACAGTCACTCCCAGAGTTGAGGATGATGAGATCAAGTTAGATGAGACTGAGGGTAGTGACATTGCTGTGGACACAGAGATGTCCAAGGAGCCATAAGGAGTTTTCTTCACTCTTTCCCCTCTTTTACTCTTATTTGTAAAGTATTAGGGACAATGCTTATCTTTATTTTGGGGGGGGGGGGGGGGG